>QLOH01001130.1:0-123135 GCA_026901365.1 Sesbania bispinosa | reverse complement strand
TTTCATTCAGTATATAGTAACTATTCTAATTTGAGCTGGGGTTTCATCTTTCATTTTTCCTTTTGAGGTACTTTTATACATTTTTTCCATTCGTTAACATTTCTCTTTCACTATCGATTCTTCTTTAGATTATTCTATTTTATAATTAAGAACTAAATATTAAAAATTATATAATATGTTTAAAAAAATTAGAAGGACAAGTTTTTTAAAATATTTAAATATATAATATATTTACTTTAATACAATTGGAGACCTTTAGATAAAAATTTATTATATCTATATTATTGGAGTGAAAATACAATAAATATAATAAAATAAATATTGAAACACTATTTCATTGAATATAAAATTAGCTTCATAATTATTTTTTTATTAAGTTTTTAAGAAAAAAATGAAATATTATATAACTTATTTACATAAAATAATGTTACGAAAGATATATATTAAAAGTAATTAATTCTAATAATAATCTATATATAGATGGTTGATTTCTTTTGGAAAATTTAATAATTTATTTTATTCGTATGCTTTAATTAAAATATTTTATTATTATTTTTTAATATATAATTTTTTATTGATTAACATTTATATAAAAAAGATAATATTAGGCAAATACAGCATCGAAAAAAATTTTATTATATCTTAAGAATTTGTATTTTTTTATCTAAAAATATAGATAATATCTTATCTTTATTTTATATAAAAATAAGGTAGTCTAGGATTTTCAAGGGATATATAATTTTTCCCTCTGAACTGCGGGAACTAAGTAATTTTATTGAAATAATTTATTTTATGTTTTTACACAATAATTAAATAACATGCCATTGATTATAATAATGACTATTTATTTTTATCAAATTTATATTTTTAACTTTTTTTTATGAAAACTTTATATTTTTAACTACTCTTTGTATTTCAACAATTGGGAATGGCGGGGTCGGGGGTTATTTGATTGTCTCTTCCATGTTCATATTGATATTTTACACAATTTATTAAATAACATACATTAATTATAATAATGACTATTTATTTTTATCATTTTATATTTTTAAGTACTTTTTGTATTTCACAATTGGGAATAGCAGAGTGGGGTAATTGTCTCTTCAATGTTAAATTAGTGAATATTTACCTTAAATTGTTAATTATTTTCATTGTTGTATTTATGGGTACGTTCTACATATAATTTATTAAATATTATATCACTAATTAATTTTATGGGTGTAATGGTTGTTTTTTTACTATACGAAATTTATATTTCCAACCACTTTTCACATTCCTTTGATGGGGGTTCTTAAATTTTTCTTCCACTCAAATATTATTCACATTAACAAGTATTTACAATAGAATTGCGTGTCCTCTAACTTTATAATTGTTTATTGAATATTAAATTGTTATATAATGAAGTGTGTTTTATTGATGAATATGAATGTGCTATTTTTCATGGATATAGGGAAATAATTTGTGTACATTCCTAACAAAGTTTTTATGTAAATATGTTCCATCAATTTGGTAATGGTATCATCATCATTATATAAAGATTAATTAGTGTGATGTTTTCCTAAGGATAATTTTCCTGGCCAAAAGTGGGACAATTAGGTCATTCGTTAAAATTAATAATCTATTTTTTCATTGGATTTTATAACTATACACTGTCAGTGTAAATAATTTTACACAGTCATCCAATGATGTGTTGACACATCATTTAATGAGTTTAATGACACATGATGTGTCATATTCATTAATTGATGTGGCAAATATTATTGGATGACTGTGTAAAACTTCTTTACACTGACAGTGTATAGAAATTAAACTCTTTTTCATTTGTTTTACTAAAAATATTAAGTACATATATTTCATCAACTAAATTAATATTTATTTCTCTTCACATTCATGCTGATAATAACTTTTTTGACTCAGTGGGGATTTCATGATCTCTTTGTATTTAAGTGTTTTCAATCATTTCTTCATTTGCTAACAATTTATGTCTTTATTTTTCAAGCATTTTTTCTTTACATGATAAATAAATTATGAGTTTAATTAGTATGCACTGATAGTGTAAAAGAGTTTTACACTAACGTTTAATCATGATTCTTCATCTATCTGACCTTTAAAATATTAATTAGTAAAGTCAACAATTTACCATAAATCAAGGATTGTGATTAACTGTTAGTGTAAACTTTTTACACTGACAGTGCACAATCATTTTTCTCATAAATTATAATATTAAGTTAATTAATGTATGTTTTTAAATTTTATTCATACAAGTTATATTAACTGGGTTATGAATTTTTATTTTATTAATTTAAAATTATAAATGCAAGATATATTATTACATTTAATTTAGGATAACTAAGTCATTTGTTTAACTTTTTATTTTAAATCTTATATTACTACATATTAATACATAATATTAATTCAGAATAAAAAATAATAAAAATTAGATATTAAATATTTTAGTATATATGTCATAATAAATGACAAATTATATTTTCAAAATCTCGAATGTAATTTATAAATAAAGTTTTAAAATATTTAAGTTAAATAATATTTACATAATTTATTACTATACTTTAATATTTTTAATATATCTTAATGGTATTATTAAAACTTATATATTTTTCGCCATTTTGGTTAAAATAAAATATTGTTAATAAAAATAGTACAATATTGTTTTTCTTTATTTTTTCAGGGAAAAATATTACTCCTTTTCATCATTTTATAAGGAATTTATAAGGTTTTGTAATCCTTTTTATAAGACATTTTACAATTTCAAAGTAACATTTATACAATATTCCTTATTTACTCTATTAACTTTAATGTCTTTCCAACTATTAAATGACAGTGGAGTTAGTTGATGATAGTAAATAAGGGTAAAACTAGAAAGTTAAACTATATTTTAAAATTGTAATAAAATTAACTAACTGTAACCACTTTTATTGATATGTGTAACTCGGTTAAGTGTGTCTCATGAAAGACACGGAAGGATTATTGTTTTATCTAAAAAATTATAACTCATTATTTCCATACAATTATCTTTTCGTGCATCGCACGGGTCCACACACTAGTATATATATAATACTTGACAACTAGATTCACTATATGTAGGTTTATAGACGCAGATCATGTATATTTTTATTTTTTATTTATTTTTTAATTTTTTTAATGGATTAACTCATTTAACTCATTCCAACCAGTTCCGCTTTGATTTTTACTGTGTTATATGGGTTGGTCCGTTAGCCTCTTTAAATATGAGTTGAGATTACATTTTTTGTCCATTTTTTTAATTAGGGTCAGTTTGTCTCGTCCCATTTTTTGATTGGACGGATCACGAGCAAGCTAGGACGGGTTATTCTTACGTCTTACGAAATATGTTAAATTATGTAGAATGAATTTACCTTATTATTTAACTAGGCAACCATCAACGGAGATTATTCAAGGGGTACATGCTTGATTCCCCTTAAGCAGGGTATTAGGTTCGAGTTTTGTGGATGGAAAAAATCACCACGAGGAGAGTTAGTCCCACCAGGATATAGATGTCAGGAACAACATTATCAAGTGAAATATACCTATCGTTCACAAAAAAAAACTAGTTAACCAAAACAAACACTAAATAAGTGTATTCTTTCGACAATACTTTTTTACTGCCTCTACTTTTGGGGTTGTTTTATGATGCACCGGGATGAAAGTGGTGCACTGGTGGTCTAGTGGGGGTTTAGGGTAAAAATAGAAATTTTTAAAATTACATTGTGGTCCTCTTATTATTATGTTATTAGTAGTATGTTTGTTTCTCTCTCTCTCTTTGTTTCATCTCCACTCTCTCTCTCCCTCTATTTCTCTCTCTTCTATTTCTTCTACTCCTATCTCTCTCTCCTATCTCTCTCATTTGTTAATCTCTTATTTCTCTCCCCCGATTCTCTATCCTCTCTCTCTCCCATCTGTGTCTCTCTCCTCTATTTCTCTCCCATCTCTCTCATATTTGTTGTATCTCTCCTCTCTCTCCCCTGATGCCTTCTCTCCTCTCTCTCTCCCATCTGTGTATCTCTACTCTATTTCTCTCCTATCTCTTTCTCCTCTCTACGTGTTTCTTTCTCTCCTATCTCTCTCTTGTTTCTCTATATATCCTCTGTTCTCTCCCTATTTTTCATTTATTAAGATTCTCTCTCTCCTCTATGTTTCTCTCTCCTCTACTCTCTCTATTTTCATTATTAAGATTAATCTCTCCTCTCTCTCTTTGTCACTCTTCTACCTCTATTTCTCTCCTCTCTCTCCTTTGTGCTTTCTCTCCTCTATTTCTATCTTCTCTCTCTCCTCTATTTCTCTCTCCCCCTCCCTTCTGTTTCTCTCTCGTTTCTCTCTCTCCCCTCCCCCTTCTCTCCTCTCTCTCTTTCCGCTTTCTCCCCTCTGTTTCTATCTTCTCTCTCTCTCTCTCCTCTCTCTGAGCTGTAACTCACCTAAGGGGCTGCATCAGCATCCGATCTTCTCAATTTCTCCAGTTAGATCTCCAATAGTGGTCTCTGGTCTCTGCGAGATTGCTCTTGCGCATTTTCATTTGGTGAAACGCCATATGATGTTGAAGAAATGACGCTTTCGTTCCACCACCACCTGTTTCCAACCCCCATCGACGATGCTTTGAATAGAGAAGAGAGAGAAATAGGAAAAGAGAGAGGAGAGAGAAACAGTGGAAAGAGGAGAGAGAAACGAGGAGGAGAGAGGGACGGAGGAAGAGAGAAATAGGAGGAGAGAAACATAGAGAAACAAAGAAGAGAGAGGAGAGAGGGAGGGAAGAGAGAAAGAGAAACAGGGGAGAAATAAAGGATAGAGGAGAGAGAACGAGGAGGAGAGAGGAGAGAGAAATAGAGAGAGGGGGGAAATAGAGGAGAGAGAGGAGCGAGAAATAGAGAGAGGGACAAGGACTTGTCTGAAATTTTTAAAGTTTGATTGAGTGTTATTAATTGACCGGTGTACCTTTTTATCTCACGCATCCTATAAACAGTTATTTGATTCAACGGTTGAGATTATTGATGCACCGGTGGACCACATTCAAAGTAGTGCACCATATAATTTTCCCTACAATTAAAGGGGTACATGTTTGATTCCCCTTAAGCAGGGTATTAGGTTTGAGTTTTGTGGATGGAAAAAATCACCACGAGGAGAGTTAGCCCCACCAGGATATAGATGTCTGGAACAACATTATCAAGTGAAATATACCTATCGTTCACAAAAAAAAAACTAGTTAACCAAAACAACACTAAATAAGTGTATTTTTTCGACAATACTTTTTTACTTGCCTCTACTTTTGGGGTTGTTTTATGATGCACCAGGATGAAAGTGGTTGCACTGGTGGTCTAGTGGGGTTTAGGGTAAAAATAGAACTTTTAAAATTACATTGTGGTCCTCTTATTATTATGTTATTAGTAGTAGGTTTGTTTCTCTCTCCTCTCTTTGTTTCTCTCTCCACACTCCTCCCCTTATTCTCTCTCCTCTCTCTCCCTCTATTTCTCTCTCTTCTATTTCTCTCATATCTCTCTAATTTGTTTATCTCTCCTCTCTCTCCCCCTGACTCTCTCTCCTCTCTCTCTCCCAGCTGTGTCTCTCTCCTCTATTTTCTCTCCTATCTCTCTCATTGTTTATCTCTCCTCTCTCCTCTCTCCCCCCTAATTCTCTCTCCTCTCTCTCCCATCTGTGTCTCTCTCCTCTATTTTCTCTCCTTATCTCTTTCTCCTCTCTCCGTTGTTTCTCTCTCTCCCTATCTCTCTTGTTCTCTATCCTCTGTTTACTCTCCCTATTTTTTCATTTATTAAGATTCTCTCTCCTCTCTCTCTTTGTCCTTTTCTCATCTATTTCTCTCTCCCTCACCTTCTGTTCTCTCCGTTTCTCTCTCCTCCCTCCCCCCTCTCCTCTCTCTATCTTTCCGCTTTCTATCCTCTGTTTCTATCTTCTCTCTCTCTCCTCTCTCCTCTCTCCTCTCTCTGAGCCGTAACTCACCTAAGGGGCTGCATCGGCATCCAATCTTCTCAGTTTCTCAGTTAGATCTCAATAGTGGTCTCTGGTCTCTACGAGAGTGCTCTTGCGCATTTCATTTGGTGAAACGCCATATGATGTTAAAGAAAATGACGCTTTCGTTCCACCACCACTTGTTTCCAACCCCCATCGACGATGCCTCTGAATAGAGAAGAGAGAGAAATAGAAAGGAGAGAGGAGAGAGAAACAGTGGAAAGAGGAGAGAGAGAACGGCGGAGGAGAGAGGGACGAAGGAGAGAGAAATAGAGAGAAACAAAGAAGAGGGAGGAGAGAGGGCGGAGGAGAGAGGAAACATGGGCGAAATAAAGGATAGAGGAGAGAGAAACAGAGGAGAGAGAAATAGAGAGAGGGGAGAAAATAGAGGAGAGAGAGAGGAGAGAAATAGAGGAGAGACAAAGACTTGTCTGAAATTTTTAAAATTTGATTGAGTGTTATTAATTGACCGGTGTACCTTTTTATCTCACGCATCCTATAAACAGTTATTTGATTCAACGGTTTGAGATTATTGATGCACCGGTGGACCACATTCAAAGTAGTGCACCATATAATTTTCCCTACTTTTGTCTGTTGCAACAATGCTGTTCAAGAGAACAATTCCGAAACCTATAAAGAAAGCGCAACAGAGATGCTGAACTACTGCATTACGCAGGCCATGTGAATCAGTTAAAATTTGCCTATTTGTCACTCCATGGTTGTTTGAAACTCCTCTGTCAGCAATAATCGATACTAACCATTTTTGAAAGAGAAGTGTCGAAACTAAAAAATGTGCTACAGGGTACTACTATAGTTGTATAGTAGTTGATTTTGGGGGGTTTGGTTCTAATTTGTTGCATATGCAGCCAAAGGATTTTTTTCATAAAGTAATGTGGGCCATCCTGAAACACTTTCACTGGTTCTCTTTCTTTATTCTCTGATGCCTGGCCATTCTTTGGTTCCCAGCCAAGAGAAAATGTCCCTATTCAGTTTCAAGCTTTTGCAAAATCTAAATCAAAATGGGATTGCTGTGAGAGTGTGAATTCTAAGTGCTTGTCAGCCAATGAGAGAGAAAATGACATCTGTTCTATATCGGAGCTCTTAACAGTTAAAATCACAACTTGAAGCAAGGAGTGATAAATTGCCATGTAATAGTCCACCCATGATAACAGTTATACCCCCATTTTTAACCACAAACAGAGTTTACGCTACTAGCATGTTTGATTTAGCATTGAAACCTGTTAAACTCATGTTTTCAAGGTTAGAAATAGTTGCGTTAAAGAAATCTAAATTTGAGTTTCGCCAGTTTCAACACTAAACCAAACATACTAATAGACTCGTTTGACAAACGAGTTGGATCACTTTAGCTTGGGAATATTTATTTCAAGATTAAAGATTTAAATTCGAAGCAGATATAATCAGTTCTTATCCAAAATTCTATAAAGCTGATATAATCAGTTCTTATCACCAGCTTGGTCTTTGGTAGTGGCAATAAGTTTCTATTCACCAAACTGACCACACTATATTCCCCATGTTAAGAGAAATCGGTTCATGACATCTCTTTGGGTGGCTCCAGATTCCACCAATCAGAACAATTGTTAGTAATAAATTTCAGCTCAATAGTGTACATAAAAGGGTCAAGACTTAAAGAGTAACTTCTTCCATTCCTTATTCCCAGTAACTTAAGTGGGAGGACTATATTAAAGGGTGAGAATACAATTTTCACCATAAAATGACTGGTTTTCATAAAAGGCCAAATAATGTTTGTGATAAAAGTTTTTAAGGGGACTATCCACAATAGAATTAGAAACAAGAAATACAAGAAATTAAAGTTTATATCATTCATTTTTTTCGTTTATTCTGGAAAAGATATTCTTCAGAACTTGAATATAACAAAAAAATACTTATATTTGGTGGACTAAAATATAAGTAAATATTCCACCATATTTAATAAAATTATCCTAAAATTTCTTTTATTTAATTCAAATTTTATCTTTCAATAATTTTATTTAATAAATCATACACAAATAGAAAAAGAGTATATTTACTTGAAACAAGTTTCAATAAAATTAAATATAGGATAATTAGGTAATGCAATTCATTTTTAGATGATAACAAGAAAATTAAAGGTAATTAACAAATTTTTTTTAATTAGTATGAATTAAGTTTTTTTATTTATATTGAAGTTAGGATGGAGTAGTTAGTAAGGAATGGGCTGAATGTCAAATTGGGACAAACTCACTTAAGTCTTGAAAGTGAGCACTGTCACATGGTAACATATTTTGTTAAATAGAAGAGATTTTCTAACATGAAGTGTTTTGTTAAATAGGCCAGTGCTTCAAATGTAGATCAAAATTTGAATGTCAGCCAATGACGCAGAAGTGAAATAATAAGCATAAATTCTATAACTGACTTGAATTCAGAGTATCAGTAATCAACAAGCTCTGAAACAACATGCAAATTATGCTGTCCAAGTAAGAATAGAAATTTTTAAGACATCTCTTTCAAGTCTCCTGAAGTGATTAAAAAAAAAACTCAATTTGTGCTGGTAAGAAGAACTCTGTACTCATTCCCCTGCAGCTTGATACAAAAAGAGTAGTACACAGAGAAATTATCTCACTCACTCTCTTCACAAAATCTACTTGGCTACTTCCAATTTCTAATTTCCTCTCAAATTTTCCCCACTATCTACATGATCTCTCAACATCAAATCACCACAAGTGACAAGCCTAACTATGAAATAATCTTCGTACTTTGTGAACAAGTCTTCGGCATATAGGACACACTTTGCTCTCTCCCTCGGAAATCCTGAAATTGCATTCAAATGAGATTCTCTTAAAATTTGCATGTTGATAAAGTATATGAAAATCTTGGGCAGTGTGTACCTACACCTACCTCTGTGCACAGTCATAGCAAGTGGCACAATGTCCACAAGGAACAAAGAAGCTGTTGCGTTGTTCATCATAACAAATGACACATAATTTTTCATCATATAACTCCTCTGAAGAGCTACTGTATGCTTCTGATTCTCCATCATCATCTTCTTTAATGGTTCCATATGACAATGAATTTGACTCAACTTGCATCAAGGGCTCAGTTTCAGTTTGAGTTGCAATTACATTACTTGATCTGTATGTGTCCACTCTCACATTAGTATTCTGAATCTGATCATCACCATCAGAGATTCCCAGGAATTTCAGAATCAGATAAACAACAATCATAATAAATCCTACAAATTCAAAAAAAGTGGAATCTTTAGTAACAAAAATAGAATTAAACTAAGGCTTCAGAAAAGGAAATTTTAATCATAGTACCTAATAGTAAGACGTAGGTTAGTACACGAGCCACTAAAGTAAATTCAACATACGGTTCCCCATCTCCCTGAAATCAAATGGTATGAACAATGTTGAATTTCTTTGGTGAAATTCCATAAGAACAAGTATGACTGTATGAGTCAGATAAGGTTAGTTATGTATGTCTTACATTGTTGGTGGTCGTGAGAATAACATAATGAGTGTTGGGGAAGATAAAACTGAGCCTACAAGATCCATTTGCGATAGAGCACTTCTTATTGGCTTTGGTGGTATCATATACCTTTGCCGAAACATTAATTTTCATAGTCATGATTATGTTCCTGGCATTCATGTTTAGAACCCCAATGTGGTATCTATCATCTTCCTCAACGATATATTCAGCTTCTCCACCTAGCAATGTCCACAATATCAAACAACCTACCCTGCCTCTTTTAAAATTTCATATATTTTATATGCAAATAGAATTGAAGATGGAGAAGATCAGAGGATGGTCTAGCAATATACTAAGGGTCAGTTTGGATTAAACTTCTGCGGAAGTACTTCTAGGTGAAAAAAAATAGAATGAATCAAAAAAAGTCAAATGCATTTAACTTCTCCATATGTTGAAATTAGTCTTTGTAGTCCACCTACTTCGAAAGCTCTCCTATTTATTCTATTTTAATCTCCTAGAAGTTCTTTTGCAGAAGTATATCCAAACATGGCCTAAAACTCGACAATACCCATGGGATGTATGTAACTAATTAACTTACTATTAAGAGTCTTACGAACAGCAATTGCACTGGGGAACCTCGTTTGTTTAGGTTGTAGCTGATCAATCTTCTTTTCTCCTGTAAAATTAGAATGAATATTTCACCAGACAAACTTGAAATTCATACTCACTGAAAAGAATAGGAAGAGATAGCTGTGAGATTTCCCCTCAAATATTAAGGATATGTTTTATTTAGCGTTGTAACGTGATAAAGTCACATTTTTAAGGCTACAAATAGTTGAGTTGAGAGGTCCAAGTTTGAGTTTGGTAATTTCTGAATGTGAAACCAAACATGCACTAACCTTTGATCACCATTCCATGTAGCTGATTCAAACTACTAGAATGTGCTTCCCACCTCAAACGGATAGTGGAGCCTTTATTTAACCACAAAGAAATTCCCTGTAGTTGAAAATTCAATATCTTCAGAGGCATTCTCTTGGTGATTGTTTAAACCAAACTTGACATTATATGTTAATGTTACCTTTCTTTGATATGCTCCAACAAGGAAGAAATTCGAGGCAGTCCAATTAATTTGTGAGCTTAACTCAGGCTTCTCATTGAAGGCATGAAGAATAACTTGATTATCATGCTTGTTTGATACTTCAACTTGCTTCACAAAAACAGAGCTCGCCTTCACCAAACGGGATGAGGCAGGCCCAAGAAGGATACGAGAGTCTCCATAATACCCATAACGAAGAGTGGCTGAAACTGCAATAACAAAAGAAGAGGCCAATGTGTGAGAAAGAGGAGTCATGGAGAGACGGGGCCATAAAAGAAGATGAAAAATTACATGCCACAAATCCAAATGGTGAGAGAAGGCAGTATGAGGGGAGCCCAAGATGGAGTGGGAGTAAGCAGCCGGCATTGTGTGGTGTGCATGGCTCAGGGTTAGTGTGACTCACACAACAGAGGCACTGATTCAAAATAGAATGAAGAAGAAGAGATAGTAAGTTGAGACTAGTAGCTTTGAGCAACTGCATAGATATATCATTCAATCAAGGAAACCTTACTATAAGATGTGGTTGGCGGGTATTTGACTGGCTAGTAGTTTGAATGTTAGGTGGTCTTTACAATTTTTACTGTTTTTTAGTTATTTTTAATACACATTGTCAATGCAATGCTTGAGTTCTGCAACTTTTTGTTTGTTTTAAAAGCGAAATGTTTGGCCTACATAACAACAGTGCCCACACTGTTCTTACCATGTACATTCCCTGCACAAATGTCAGCAATCTCTTTTCTTTTTATTTTGATTGTGCTGCTTTAACATGATGGGTTTATGCACACGTACCCTTTTTTAAAACATTCAACCATTATTCATTAAAGAATTTATTTTGTTAATTATAACGTATCGGCATTGTAGGCTTACACGCAAATTTTGGAGATATCGAATTCATATAACATAAAAATATACATCTCATATAACACATTTTTCTCCCAATCTCTTTCCATTATATCACTCATCACATTCCATATTTCTCTCTCTTTACTCTCTTTTCTCTCTTTCTTTCACATTGTTGTAAGTTGTATAGTTATATAGATCAATTGCGCCCTGCGAACACCTGTCATAGTCACCGTTCCTTATTTCAATCTCTAAGAGTATTGTAAGTGCCAAAAAATCAAGAGATAATTTTTCATAAAACAAAAACCATATAATAACTCATATAACACATTTTTTTTCATCATATCACTCATTACATCCCACATCTCTCTTTTTTTCCCTCTTTTCCCTCTTCCCCTCTCTATATTGTACATGTACAAACAACATTTCTCAAAAAATCAAATAAATATAATTAGTTCAAATTTTATTTTATTCTAAACTCAAATTAAACAAAGTCATAAACGCCCCTAATTGTAAGACAATTGTGAACTGTAGTATAAAAAAGTGTATATATATATATAATAAATGTTGTCATATTATTTAATAATATGACACATTATGTGTCCTTAAATTTAATAAATAATATGACATTATATCATTAAATATATGTGTATAAATTTTTACATCGATCATGTATATTTATTAGATTCTTTTCATAAAATAAAATATGTTAAGTTATCTGTAATTATTTATATAAAAAAAACCACTCTTATAAACGGGAAGCACACATACAAATTTTTTTTTTTTTTTTTGAAAAACTAATTAAGCTAAAAATTTGAAGAAGAAAAACCATGAAAGGCAATTTTGACAATAAAATAATAGTAAACTAGCATTCATGAACAAATTTCGAACTACATTAACAAACAAGACTTAAAAGAACATTAGAAAAAAACACGTCTATCTTTTTTTTTCTTTTTGTCGAAAGAACACGTCTAATTTTTTTTTTGGTCAAACATGTCTAATAAAAACATCACAATGCCACTTTTTTTTTTTTCAAAATCATAATGCCACATAAATCTAAAATTTCTGCTATCATGTTGTGGGCGGGATTGGATCCGGTTTAAATATTAGGTTAGGACTGGACCAAATGACGTTGGGGGCCCATTTCGTATAAAAAAAAGGACGTATATATAATGTCTTATAAAACTCTTATATGCGTTTTAGAGCATATCTTTGCTACAAAATGTGGGTTCTATGATAGCTTGTAATGTATTTTATTTACTTGACAAGCTAGTAAAATAGCTAGTAAAATATAAATAATATTATAATTATAATACTAAATTAACTTTAAAAATTAACAAAATAGAACATTGACAAAAAAATATAAAATTTAATTTAACTCAACTAAAACAATATTCAAAGATTACTTGATTCCTAATTATAACACATTATAACATTTTAAAATCCTATTTATAAAATTTAATAACCATATTTTGAGGGTATGGATGAGATTGAATAATGTAGATGTAGTGCTCATATTTGCATTCATATATGAAAAACATTATGAATAATTACCTATATCTAGATTCATGATCATTTTAATCAATAAAAATCCTATCTACTATATGAATAATTTTTATGAACATATATTAGGTCTAAGTGTTATTTGTCATCGCTATTATTATATGATGAGATAAATATGTGCTAATAGTCCAATATTATGTTCAAATGTTAAATTTATTATATAATAATATATAAACAACTCAACTAGAATGGCATGGTCGTCCTTATGATATATATCAACCCTATATGAATGAATTGATTTTAAAAAAGGATAAAATAAATTAAATAAAGTATATGGATATGTCTACCCTATTTTGAGGGTTGATATCATAGTTATCGCTGTAAAGATTTTTAATCAAAGCACAGAAAAAATTTCAATACTTGGTCTTATTTTTTGTTATTATTTAAACCAAAATAGAATGAAACGCTTGTTTTATTATTATATAGAATATCTAAATAATCAATGATAAATTTATTTCATTTATTTCATTATATTCTATTTACTTTATTCTTTGTTAGATATCCAAATATAACTTCGTCTCAATCTCTTTGATTGGTTAAAATGGAGAAATGGGCTGAGTAGAGAGAAATATATAAGAGAAAAATAGTAGAGAAATTAAATAGAATTTGTAATTTGAGGTTGTTTGATAGTAAAGAAATAAGAGAGAGACTTACCAAAAAAATATAATAAAACTTACCAAAAAAAAAAGAAATAAGAGAGAGACATAAGAGAAATTAATTTTGATAGGTAATTGATTGGGGAGAAATAAATGAGAGAGATTTGTAAATAGTTAAAAAGAAAAAAAAATACCCTTGAAATTCCAATTCATGTGTTTAGCTTTTGTCCCATTCATAAGGGTAAATATGTCATTTCCGTCCTCCACCGTCATCTCTCCGCGTTTTTCTCCGCATCAAGATGGAGAAATATATGCACATGGGTCCCACAAAATGACGACTCTACAAACTTTCTCTTAAGTGCAACCATACACGATGGTGTGAGTATTTTACCTAGTGTATCTCTCGCCTCATATCCTCTCGTCAAACTCTCTCAAACCGAACAGAGAGAAGGCAGACGTGCCCTCGGCCTAATGGCTTCGGGTGCAACTTGCGTTCAAAGACTCTATAGTTCATGGCCGGGATTCTACAATTCACACCAAGTATCGCATTTCGCTACGTTCTTCATCGATACAAGAGTCGAGATATCCGTTGCTGAGAATCATTGTGTTAGTAATGATGCGTTGCGTCCCCCGCACGAGCACCGTCTCCGAGTCATCTCTCAGCGTTTTTTTCTGCATCATGATGGAGAAATATATGTACATGGGTCCCACATAAATGACGACTCTACAAACTTTGTCTTAGGTGCAACCAAACACGGTGGTGTATCTTACCTCCGTATCTCTCACTTCATATCCTCTCCGTCAAACTCTCTCAATTCGAACAAAGACAACATCTTTAATATATTCTATTTTTATATATTTATAACCCTAAAACAAATTTAAAAGTATCAATATATAATATAACTTTTAAATCATGGTGTAAAATATGGGATAATTTCATTATCTACCTGTTTTTTTTAACAAGTACCAACATCTAAATAAGTTACCAATTATTTATTAAGTATTAATTATATTTAAAATAATTTAAATATATGAAAAATCCATTAATTTTGCTAATAACAAAGAAGGTGGTTTGGTGATTCCAACCGGCCTGTCATATGTTTATTTAATGGACTATGGACCCTTTCTCCCAATTTTATTTAATATCATTTTTTTTTAGAAAATGTTTTAAAGTTAATATGTTTATTCATTAATAATTTTTTTATAATATTTTATTCATTAACTAATTAATCCAAAATATTACAAATATGAAGTTAATAAAAAAGTTTTAAAAGAATGGTTATCATATAATATTTAATTATACTCATTATTTCATTTTTTACATTAAACTTAAAATTCAAAATATTTGTATTTTTAAAATATCACTTTTTGTATAAATATTATATATTTATGTATGAATTTATTGATTTTTTATATATACCGGTTCAACTGGTTCGACTAATGACCCACTGACACAGTACCTTGACTAAGTCGATGACCGATCTGAGTTTTATAACACTGCTTGAAACGACATTGCATGTGTTTAGCTTTTTGTCCCATTCATAAGGGTATATACGTCATTTCTATCCTCCACCCTCATCTCTTCACGTTTTCTCCGCATCAACATATGGAGAAATATATGCATATGGGTCCCACACAATTCTGACTCTGTAAACTCTCTCTTCGGTGTAACCATGCAAACTCTCTCTTCGATGTAACCAAATGCGGTGATGTGGGTTTCTCATCCTCGTATCTCTTCGCCTCATGCGTACTCTCAACAAACTCTCCCAAACCTAATAAAGAGAACATTTGTAATATATTCTAATTTTATATATTTATTGTACTTAAAACAAAATTTATATATAAATCATTGAAAACAAATTTAGAAGTATTAATATATAACATAACTTTTAAATCATGGTATAAAATAGTGCCAACATCTAAATAAGTTTCTAATTATTTATTAAGTATTAATTATATTTAAAATAATGTAAATATATGAAAATTAAAACAAGACAAATAATCATAGGTCATAATTTTATAATAACAAATTAAAAACATATATACTATAAAAGGATTAATTTTTTTTCCTTAATTAATTACTATCATTCGCTGTATCATCCAGTTTCTACAATAGATTTGACTATTCCATATCAAAGGGTTTATTTAAAAAGAAAAACAAAAAAGTAACATACAAAATTACATTTTTAATAAGTATTTTTATTTCTAAAAAGAAAAATTATTTGATTTATTTTATTCCCATCAAAATCTAACATTGAGAGAAGTCAAAATTGGCTCCATCAAAGCTATGAATATTGAATAACAATAGAAGTGGGAAAATGTGAGAGTACAATCAGAGTCGGTTAGATTGAAAGGGGAAAAAAAGAAAAAGAAAGAAAATTAGACTTAAAAAAAAAAAAGAGATATTGCTATCAATATTATTTATTTGAATTTTTTTGTAATCCCCCTCCATCCTCTGAATCATGCTTGAAAGCTGAAACCACAAGTTTGTCCCTTCCTTTCACCCTTTCCCCCTGCCTCTTTCATGACACATTGCTCATTCTGTTATGATTATTGCTAATAACAAAGAAAATTTACATAATGTTAAATTGTTGATATTAACTTCCCCTGTTTTTCTTCAGTCAAATTAATCCTCGCTGAGTCACTGTATTCATTTCATTTTGATGTGGGGACCTGTTCAACTTCAAGATACTACCTTTCATTTCGGAAAATAAATTCATGCATTTTATAGATTGAGTTTCCAAGACGAGAGACTTTTGCTGGAACATTTACTAACTTGAGACCCACCACCTCTTCCAAATTTGTTCTTGGGAGATGCTATTCCCAACGTGGCAGCACCAAACTAACAAATAGGGAAATGGAGTGCTGTGGTGTGAGTAATTAACATATTGCTGAAGGCAACGTTAATTCTTCAAGTTTTTATAAACCGCCATGACTTTCTCTCTTAACTCTCTCGCGCGTCACCTTCTATAAATTGCCTGACACAGACAAAATCCATCGTCTACATTTCTTCCTTGTTTTCTTCTATTGTCGCCGCCTATGTTTTCAGATGCATAAATTTCACTTATGCTTTTGGTTCAATCAACTCAACCTCTCTTTTCATTCATTTTTAATTAGTCTTGTTTAATTCCTTTTCCTATATATTTCACTTGTTCTATACCATAGTCTTGTGAAATATGGGGAGAGTGAAGCTTCAGATAAAAAAGATTGAGAATGTAACAAATAGGCAAGTCACTTTCTCAAAGAGGAGGAATGGACTAATCAAGAAAGCTTATGAAATTTCTGTTCTCTGTGATGTTGATGTTGCTCTCATCATGTTTTCTCCATCTGGGAGAGCTTGTCTCTTCTCTGGCAAACGAAGGTGAGCTATATATTTATTTATTTATTTATTTTATATTCATTTATTTGAAAAGTTTTGTTCTTCATTATATACTATCTCACTTTTTTTTTTAATATATGTCTTGAAGCATTGAAGAAATTTTAGAACGATATATAAATCTTCCTGAGAATGAACGAGGAAGGTAAGACTTCCTTTTCCTTATCAAAGATGTTAACTTTCTTTAAATAGTTTTTAGACTACTTTAATTTTCTTCTTATGGTGCTTAATACTTGTTTATTCATCCTAATGTTGATTTATCGGCCATATGGACTTATGTGAACTCTTGTTATCGTGCAACTCTGAAGGATGCATAATGAAGAGGTAATTTAGTCTTGCATTATATAATTATAACGTTTTGAGCTGGATATCAATTTTTAAAATACCATTCTGAAATTACAAATTTTCATTGTCTCTGTAGCACATTCAAAAGGCCATTGGTAAGTTGAAAGCTGAAGCCGATCAAATATACCAAGCTCCTAGGTATTTCCCATAGCTCTTGTTTGGATTGAAAGCTAGCAACCGTTTTTTCTTACAAAACTACATTTTATTGTGTGTTGTGTTGTGTTGCAGCCCCATGATTACAGATTCTCAAGTTGAGGTATTTGTTAATGAGCATTAATTGTATATCATATAGTTGATCTGTTTCAGCCTCAATTAATGTCATATATGTTGGACTGATTATTCTATGCGAAATTCAGGAGATTCAAAGAGAAATTTTTATTTGCAAGTCTCAATTGGAAGAGATGGAGAAGCGACTAAGGTGCCCTTCACTTCACCATTGCTTACTCACTACTAATCATCATCAATTAAAAACCAAAACCAAATTCTGGTATGTTGTGAAGAATATATATGTAGCATGTTCACCAATCACCATTGCTTCACACTATATTTTAGGATATTTGAAGGTGATCCTTCTGAGATCACAACACTGTGTGAGGCTGAATATCGTGAGCAAGTCCTTCAGGAAACTCTCAAACAAGTGCAACTGCAAAAAGTAAGTTTGATTGCTTAAATACTACTATTCTTACAAATTTAAGGAGTTGATCAATTAGTTATATGAATTGTGACTTGTCCTTAAGATTAAAAACCAGCTTACAATTTTGTCTTCAACAGTGTCTTTTGGAGGAAGGGCCTAATTCTCGTCCATCTCCGCAGGTGTATACCACAAAAATTAAGAGTGTGTTTGGTTTAGCGTTGAAACGTGGTAAACTCGAGTTTCTAATGCTAGAAATAATTGCGTTGGGGAATCCAGACTTGAGTTTAGCTAATTTCAGCGCCAAAACAAACACACTCTAAGCTCCCTTATGTAATATTCCATAATCACCTCATTCCAATGTTGTGGCTAATTAATTAATGGTTGCAACTTGCAACTATAAAATTAAATATATGATTAGGTACACCTTGCAAAAACTGTTGATGTAGATGGATTTGTTACCAGAACCTCAAAGGAAGCAGTAGACTGGTTTCCCCAGGCAGATCCACATGTTCCAATTCTCAACTTTGCTAATGCTTATGACCCTGCTCCTCTCAGGTACTTAAGTTTCTATTGGCATTGATTCCATTTGTGTGTCCCTACTAAATTTGCATCAAATTGTTTAGCTCTCTCTCTTTTTTCTGCATTCAGTGATGTGATTGGTATGGTAACGCCAAATTCGACCCTTGTGCACTCTACAAACATGGATCAGCATGGTCAAATGAGTCCCAAGGATAGTGTAGAGGCTAGCATTAATATGAATAATACACTAGGTCCTCAGTTTGGACAAGTTATCGACATCAATTCATCCTCTTGGGAGCACCCTCATCATTTAGGTACTTACAGGAATATATATACTCTTAATAAAAATATGTTTAGCTAGCTGTGTAATAATTTTTTGTTACATCAGTTGATGTGTAAATTGATTCGCAGAGAGTGGATCATTGTCGGTTGCAGAGACAAGGGAAGGACAACTACTTGAACAATATTTTTCTCAATTCACCCCCTCAAATATCTTAATACCCAATCACAATCATCATACATGATATATGGTCTCTATGTACACATTGTTCTATGGAAAATTAGAAACTGAGAAAATAGGCAAAACTTCAATATGTATTAATACTTCCTTAGCCATTACCTAGCAGCTGAAATAAAAATGCTTAGGATTTGTTTGTATCTTTTTGCTTCAATGTTTATGACTTGTAGGTGGGCAGCCAAATTTAATTGATTGTATGTAGTTGCTAGAGTTTGATGAATCTGACTGAGTGACATTGGCAAAACAGAAATGATGTTCACTACAATGCTTTTACGAAAATAACCACCGTTGATTTCAATTTCGAGCCCCTATTTTTGTTTTGGATTATATGGTGTGCTATTAAATCCGCCCTGACTTTTTTTTGGGTCATGTAATTTAATCACTAAAAAATAAAAAGGTGCAATATAATATCTGACTTATTGTTTTTTTTTTGTTATTATAGTTCAAATGTATGTTTCCTGTTAATTTTTTTTGTCCCTCTTTTTTTCTCTTCTACATCATCTTTCATTAGAATGTCTGAACTCCAATGATGTTATTTTTGTATCCTGATAACAAATAATGTGATACAGTGTCACTAGACGTGTCACGTCATAACAAAATTAATGAGAAGCACACAATTGGACTATCGTGATAGAAAAAACAAGAAGTTAGAAATTATATTGAGTTTTTTTTAATTTCTTAAGAACTAAATTACACGATCCTAAAAAAATCAGGAACTGATTTGCTAGTTTACTCTACTTATTTTACTTGTTTTTTGTTTTTGTAAGCAAAAATTCATTAGCACAAGTGGTACTCCAACCCAATACATAAACACATTACATAAAAATCCCTACTAGAAAAAATCAAATCCTCATAAAATTCACCAAGCATAAGAGTGACACCTTATACTACACCATGTGACAATAAAGGCACCAACAAAATTCAACTTAAGACAAATTAAGGCATACACAAGGTTGCTCATACCAAGAAGAGAACTGATATGAAAAGGTATGGTCTTTCGCTATTAACCATTTCCAAGAGCGAAGTTTTATCAACTCTAGCACATCTAATGTGGATAAAACCTTATTTGAGAAAATAAGCGCATTTCTCGGTAACCACAGACTCCAAAGAACAGTCAACCAGATCACTGACCACCTATACCTCATTTTGGATTTACAGTGAGGCAACCCCAGAAATTGTTCAAAGTGAGCAATGTAATTATTGGACAACATAGAAGTGAAACCAAACCACTTCTAATAGAGCATCCAAACGTGATAAGTAAAAGAATAATCAAAGAATAAATGTGAAGTGATCTCCATCCTTTGTGTACACCATACACAGGCAGCATCAGAATCATGAAGAACACGTCTCTTAGCAAGATTAAATTTTTTTGAAAATCTATCTAGCATCACCCTCCATGCAAAGTAAGAAACCTTAGAGGGCACCAAACGGCACCAAATAAACATGTGCAAGGGTATTTCTGCATACAAAGAGTAATTTACAATAACATGATAAGCTGATTTGACAGAATACAAACCATCTGAATCAGTACTTATTTTACTTGTTTTATTGACTGTTGATGAGATCATTGAGATGGTATGATGGTCCATTTTATTTGACTTTTAAGGTTGTGACACGAGAATTAAGAAATATCATTAATATTCTAAGTTTTATAAAAAAATATAAATTAATTTCCTTCCATACCCTTTATCTCTTATCGTAAAAACACATCACTCAAGAAATACACATTAACTAATTGATAAGGGTGGGATTGGAAAAAAAACTATTTAATAGTGTATTGATATTATAAAAAGACAATTAAATTGAGAAAATTTTTTTTTTGCTAAAACGTCAAATAAAATGGGACAAAGGGAGTGATTGATTGTGGAGAAATAAATGAGAGAGAGATTTGTAAATAGTTAAAAAGAAAAAAAATACCCTTGAAATTCCAATGCATGTGTTTAGCTTTTGTCTCATTCATAAGGGTATATATGTCATTTTCATCCTCCATCGTCATCTCTCCGCATTTTTCTCCACATCATCATGGAAAAATATATGTACATGGGTCCCACATAAATGACGACTCTACAAACTTTCTCTTAGGTGCAACCAAACACGGTGGTGTGAGTATCTTACCATTGTATCTCTCGCCTCATATCCTCTTTCGTCAAACTCTCTCAAACCAAACAGAGAGAGCATCTTTAATATCTCCTAATTTTATATATTTATTGTGCTGAAAACAAATTTAGAAGTATTAATATATAGTGCCAGTTTGTTTGTGCTTAAAAAAGTATTTTTTTTAAATTTTTTAAAAAATTGATTTTATTTTAGAGATTCTTGTATAATCAGAAATAAATTTTCGTTTGACTATAATAATAAAAAACACTTTGTTTGCTACAATAAATGCTTTCACATTATTAAAATGGTTTATCTCTCTTCTATTTTAACTATTTTTTTCAAGAAGCAACTCTGAGTTGCTTCTTAAAAAAACAGAAAATTGATTATTTTCTGATTTTGCTTATTGAAAAAAGTTTAGACAAACATCTTAAAAGTTCATATAAATTATTTTTTAAAAAAGTGATTCTTTTAAGAAATTTTTTTAAACAAACGAACCCATAATATAACTTTTAAATCATGGTATAAAATATGGGATAATTATCCAGCTTTTTTTAAACGAGTACCAGCATCTAAATAAGTTTCCAATTATTTATTAAGTATTAATTATATTTAAAATAATTTAAATATATGAAAAATTCATTAATTTTCAATAATCTTAAAATATCAACTTCGTTCCTAAAATAACAACTTTTAATTTTAATTGTTTTCTTTGAATATTTTCTGAAAAAATAAAGATAAGACAAATAATGAGAGGTTATAATTTTAGAATAAAAGATAACAAAACATATATACGATAAAAGGTTATAATTTTAATGTTGTTTAGATCAAACTTTGTTGTCATGCTGTTGCGATTTTTTTGGCTTATTCTCTGTGATGAAGGATCGTGGAAGCTATTTATATGTTTGCATCATTGGCTTGGGTTATCTTAAACTTGTGCACCGGTCCACAAACAATCTTATACGTAGATTTAATAATAAATTAATCTTGCGGCTGTGATTGAGTGCTTTGTAACCGATTTTTGGGGGTGGAATTCATATTTTTTGTAATTGTATTGGGATCCTCTTCACGTTTGATTGCTTAATTTTTTTCGGTAATTGCCGGGACAAAACTATCATGATTAAGAATTTTAAAAGTCGAGTATTTTAAATTAATTAAACTTAGAATAATCCTTTTGCTAGTTTATTGCTTACTAGTTATTTAATAATAACTTTATTTTTTTTCTCCTTCTCTCTGAGATTGTGTATACCAAGCACATGATGCTTCTAATATTATTTGCAGCGATTTGACATGTTCACAAGTTGATTGGGAATGAGTTATTGTACTATCAAATTATTTTTAAGCATTTTACTAATTCTTAAAATAAACACGTGGTCTTAAATTTAACTAGCTATTTTGCATGGAGGATATATATACTTATATAATTAATCTTTTGAAATATATATTTATTTTTATAATATAAAACATATGTTATATTTAAAATGAAATAATCTAAATATAAAATGTAAAAACTATAATATAATTAATTAAATATATATATAAATATTAAGAGATAATTTGTTTGAATTAGTAGTTTAATTTGAATATATATTAAAAGATAGTTATTTTAAATTTTAAATTAATTTATCCAACTATATTATCCAACTAGTATATTTCATACAAATTTAAAATTATCATATTATTTTATATAGCTTAAAATTTAAAATAGTAATCAATAATCAAATTATTCAAATTTTTAAAATCAATTATTTTATTATAATTATTAATTGAGTATTATATATTATTGAATGACAATGATAAGAATTCAAATCGGAATTAATGCTTATATACTTTAACTTGGCCTTATCACTAGTCATCAATGTGGGACTCTCCATAACGTCCTCTCACCATCCCAAACATCTCACTGCCTCTTCATTTATACATTCTTAAATGTTGCGTAAATAATTGTTAGTTCACCAAATTGCGCATGCGCACAGGGGCGAAGCCTGTAACATCCTAATTTCTCAATTCAAGAATAATGTCCGTTGGAAACACTATTCCGAATTTCTGAAATTATTTCGCGCATTTCATGTATCGACATACATATCACATAAACGCTTAAGCAATCCAACGTTTGCTTAGGCTTCCACAAAATTCACACAACATAGTTTTCAAGGTTAATTCCTAACTGAAGCCTAGGCGAAGAACCTACACTGGAAGTGTTATGGTCCATAAGACTCCTACCGGAAATCCGGCAGAGTCTCCCTTAAAAACTGGATGTTTCCCAATTTTCTAACTTAACCTGAAATCCAGAAAATTACCAGTACAGTTTATAATAACACAAGATAATCTCAATCTACAATAAGGCCTCCATGGCCAAACTAAAGTGTTAACACTAATATATCATTTAACTGACAATTACATATAATTCTCCACTAAGAATCTTGCTCTGGATCTGGGAGCGCGGGTCCACTCCAAGGGCTTCAATTCCCATCTGAATATAAAACTGGAACAACCTGCATAACTAATATGTATCCCCGAAACGTGGGGTGAGACTATGTCCCAATGAGTGAGGTAACAATGTGTGTGGTGTGGGGGAAACAAGTAGATGAAAAGCAACACCCAACACAATTCATTAAAACATATATTCTAATCATTTCCTTCATATCTTAAATCATTGAAAACTAGTAGATACTTACATAATGATCATTCAAGCCATTCAATACGCAAATAGACTTATATGCACAGAAACTGAACATGAATGCACATGAACAGCATAACCCGGTCGTCGGGGTCTTATCACTTAAATCTGGAATAACTGTGTGACTAGAACCGAGCTCAGACTACAAGGAACATCTTCCTTGGGCACTAATCACCCCAAGCACTAATCACCCACATCCAAGCCTGGACCCCACTACTCAAGGCAGTAACTCATGGATGTTAACTTATCACACTGGGCACTAATCACCCAAGTCTTAAATCAATTTTTGAAAACAATCTTATCACTTTGGATTAACTGGACCGAAGCCAAAATGTAACATCCCGCAAATTAGGAATTTTAATCATCTATTAGGTTACAAACAAGAGAATTAGGTATTAGTAAATCAAGAAAAGTAAATTGTGAAATTATAGGTTAAAAACCAAGTTTATGTTTTAACTTAGTAAAAATTGAGAAAAAATTGGGTTTTGGTAATCGATTACTCACAGGGTGTAATCGATTACCAGAGAGCTAGTTTTAGGTAATCAATTACTCAATGTCGTAATCGATTACCAGCTCTCCAGAATCGTTCTCTAGTGTGATTTTTGCCTTCGGGCAGTCCAGTATATATACCAAGACATGAAAAAAATCAGATTTTCTATTTTCTTCTTCCCCTTTCGCGAACCCTAGAGATAGAGTGACCAATTTAGAGAGAGAAACATTAAATTGAAGGCCTTGGAAGGGATTTGAAGCTAGGATTCCACAAAGGGTCACTCAATTCATCAATTCCTCTTGAGAACTTCAAGAAGTTGGTGAGTATAACTCACACACTCTCACTATTCTTTGATTTTGATTTTCCCCATTGTATGAACCCTATTCTCTTGATCCCCTTTCTATATGCATACTGTAGTTGGATTGAAGATAGTTGTGTAAGATTGAGTAGTTTCTTTAGGATTTTCACTGAAAAACCTTAGGGTAGCGAGATTTACGAAAGTAGCGAAATTGCGAAATTGACGAAATGCTCAATGTATGACCCCTACTCCCTTGATTTCCTTTCTATTTGATTAAAGTGATTGGAATTATCATGATTGTACTAGAATTGAGTATATTATGCTTGGAATTGATTATAAATCCCTTGAATTTCGAAATTACGAAAGTTACGAAACTTACGAAAGTCTCGAAACACTCGAATTACTTGAAATTCTAGTTTTGGGTTATCAATTCATAGTTACCCGGTTCCGACTGTGAGTTAAGTAAGCCAACCTTGTGTTGTGAGTTAAGAAGTTGATTGATTAAGTAAAATTATTGACTTCGGTCCAGTTATGGGTGAGATACGTCCCCGGGAAAGACGTTTCCCGTAGTCTAAGCTCAGTTCTAACTCCAATTTCAGTAATAAGTTCATGCCTACTGGATTCAGTAGTGAGTTGCATTTTATTGATGTAGATTATGTTAGTTATGTTTTGGAATTTAAAAGCATTATGATGATTGATGTTGATTAACTTGATATACTTTTATTAGTGTTTGTTTCCTGTACACTGAGCATGATTAGTTATATTCACTGAGGCATTAGTCTCACCACGCGTTTTGTGGATAATCTAGGTGTGCAGGTACCTCCAGGAAGTAATAAGTGAGTTAGAGCAAGAACTGTTGGATTTAGATGTTTCTTTTTGGATTGTATAGAAAAGTTGTATCTCTTTGAACTTTGTTAAGTTGTTCAGTTTGTAGCCTTCGGGCCTGATGTACATATATATCTTGGAGCTTGTGGATATGTATATGTTGGACTCTGATTATGATATTAAGGTTTAAGTTATTCACATTTGTATGAGTTTTGTTGGACACTTATGTAAATGTGAGGTTTGATATCCATAATTGTATGTTTTAATTTCAAATTTTCGGAATTTGGTTTCCAACGGACTAAATTCTGGATTTAGAAATTAGGGCGTTACATTTTGGTATCAGAGCAGTTCAATCCAATTGGACTGTGGTAGTAGGATTTCTTGTGACTTGTTATTTTGATTTATGCATTGTTTTGTGAATTGAGAGACTAATCACCTCGATGTTTACTTAATGATGTGTAGATAATTATGGCAAGTGGCAGGAGGGGTCGCCCCAGAACCAATACCTCTTCTCAGGATCCACCACCTGACCCAGTGACAGCAGCTTTTCAGGCATTCACACACATGATGGGAGAGCAGGTTGCTGTTAATACTGCATTACTTCAGGAGTTGGCCCGAAGGACTACAGGGACACCTCTTACACCAGTGGTGGATCCGTTTGCTCAAGGGCTGTCGGAGTTTCGGAAACATAACCCTCCTCAATTTAATGGAGTGTATGATCCAGATGTGGCATCTAACTGGCTGAGGGATCTCAACAGAATATTTGATGTAATGAAGTGTACGGATGATTCTAAGGTGGGTTTTTCAATCTACATGCTGAGGGGTGAAGCTGAGGATTGGTGGAAGACCGCAAGTGTTAGGCCTACTGTGACGGGGACTCCGATTACCTGGGGCATCTTTCAGACCTTATTCCTAGATAAGTACTTTCCTGCTACAGTCAGAAGACAGAAGGAAGCAGAATTCTTACAATTAAAGCAAGGAAGTATGACGGTGGGCCAGTATGTGGCTAAATTTGAGGAGTTGGATAAGTACTCAAGATACCTTCAGACAGTAGCTGATGAAGAGTGGAGGTGCACTCAGTTTGAGGGAGGTCTTCGACCTGAGATACTGGATCAGGTTGGACCTTAGAAAATTTCCCCACCCTAATCAATAAATGTTACATTGCAGAGAAGAACATCCGAGGAACCACTAATTCAACACCACCTGCTGATAATAAAGGAAAAAGGAAGATAGAAGGATCGAATCAGTTCAAGGGCCCGAGGCCTAAGTGGCAAGGCACCCCAGCCTTGACTACTAGACCGGCCCAACGCCACGGGGCACCTACTTGCCCCAAGTGCGGAAAGGAACATTCCGGAGAATGCTTGACGGGGAAGAATGTGTGTTTCTTTTGCAAGCAACCTGGTCACATGAGGAATGAGTGTCCCAAGAGGAAGGATCTACCAAAACCCCAAACCACTGGAAGAGTTTTCACTCTGAGCGGGGAAGTGGCAGCTTCTGCTGATAATCTGATGCGAGGTATGTGCACCCTAGGAGATCGGACCTTAATTGTACTGTTTGATTTAGGAGCTACTCATTCTTTTATTTCTAATGATTGTGTAAAACAGTTGAATTTGCATGTTGTATCTTTACCTTATGTTCTTAATGTTGTTACTCCCGCCAAGGAGGCCATTTCTACTTCCCTTGTGTGTATTCAGTGCCCCATTGTGATACAAGGGAAGGCCTTCGAGGTTGACCTAGTTTGTTTGCCTTTACGGGGTATAGATATTATTCTTGGTATGAATTGGTTGTCTACAAATAAAGTCATGCTTGATTGTTTCAATAAACAGGTTATTTTCCCACTCCTTCCTCCTCTTTCGAGGGAGAGACCATCAATTCTTTTGTCCAGTATCATTGAATTGTCTGAATGCCTTAGTGATGGGAGTGAGTGTTTTGTTTTATTACTTTCCTCAACTCTAGAGTCCAAGATAGATTTAAGCAGTATAACTACAGTTAGAGAGTTTCAAGATGTTTTCCCTAGTCATTACCTCTAGACCGAGAGACTGAGTTTACCATAGACTTAGTACCGGGTGCAGGACCTATCTCTAAAGCACCTTACCAAATGTCCCCACTAGAGCTTAGTGAAATTAAAGCCCAGTTAGAAGATCTTATGTCTAAGGGGTTCATTAGGCCTAGTGTGTCACCTTGGGGGGCTCCAGTGCTTTTAGTGAAGAAGAAAAATGGGAGTATGAAGCTGTGTGTAGACTATAGGCAGTTGAACAAGGTTACCATTAAGAACAAGTATCCTTTACCCAGAATAGATGGCCTTTTAGATCAACTGAGGGGAGCCTCGGTTTTCTCTAAGATAGATTTAAGGTTCGGGTACCATCAGATAAGGATTAAGGGAGAGGATATACCTAAGACAGCCTTCAGGACTAGGTATGGGCATTATGAGTATTTGGTCATGCCATTTGGAGTAACCAATGCTCCTGCTGTATTCATGGACTACATGAATCAAATCTTTAGGCCCTATCTGGATCAGTTTGTTGTTGTATTCATCGATGATATTCTGATCTACTCCAACAGTTTAGAAGAGCATGAGAGGCACCTTAGGATTGTGTTAGGAGTTCTGAGGGAGAAGAAGTTATTTGCAAACCCTGAGAAGTGCAAATTTTGGAGTGATAGAGTTCAATTTTTAGGACATGTGATTACCAGTGAGGGTGTGTCTGTTAATCCTAGCAAGGTATAAGTTGTCCTTGAATGGGAAAGACCTAATACTATTACGGAAATTAGGAGTTTCCTAGGATTGGCCGGCTACTATCGGAGATTCATTAAGGGATTCTCCCAGCTAGCCTTACCTCTCACAAGGTTAACTCGGAAAGGGCAAGCCTTTGTGTGGGATGAGATCTGTGAGCGGAGCTTCTTGGAGCTCAAGAAAAAGTTAACCACCGCTCCGGTATTGGCATTACCGGATTTGTCCAAAGCCTTTGAGGTATATTGTGATGCTTCAGGGAAGGGTTTAGGTTGTGTCCTTATGCAGGATAGGAGGGTAGTAGCTTATGCATCTAGACAGTTGAAACCACATGAGGAGAACTATCCTACTCATGACCTAGAGTTAGAAGTTGTGGTATTTGCCCTCATGATTTGGAGGCATTACCTGTTTGGTGTGAAATTTGAGGTCTTTAGTGATCATAAGAGTTTGAAAGATCTCTTTGATCAGAAAGAACTCAATATGAGGCAGAGGAGATGGATGGAATTTCTCAAAGATTATGATTTTGAATTGAAGTACCATCCTGGCAAGGCCAATGTGGTGGCTGATGCCCTCAGTAGGAAATTCCTTCATGTGTCTTCCATGATGATTCATGAAATGAATTTGTTGGAAGAGTTCAGAAACCTAAGTCTAGGTATTACGGTTGGTGAACATAGGGTTGTCCTTCATAGGCTTAGTATCACCTGTGAGCTGAGAGCTCTAATCAGGGAGGCTCAGAGTTTGGACTCAAGCCTTCAAGCAAGAAAACAACAATTAGGGTTTTCAGAGTCAGAAGGTGGAATGATTCTTTTCCAAGGGAGAATCTGTGTCCCTAAGGGGGTAGCCTCAGGCAACAAGTTTTGGAAGAAGCCCATAGGAGTAAGTTTTTGGTACATCCTGGATCTACCAAGATGTATCAGGACCTGAAGAGGATGTTTTGGTGGGAGGGTATGAAGAGAGACATAGCTGGTTATGTTTCTAAGTGGTTAGTATGCCAACAGGTTAAAATAGAACATCAGAAACCCTCAGGAACCCTTTTGCCAATAGAAATCCCTGAATGGAAGTGGGAGAGTGTGGCTATGGACTTTGTGGTAGGTTTGCCTCGAGTTCAAGCTGGGTTTGATGCTATCTGGGTGAATGTGGACCGACTGACCAAGTCAGCCCACTTTCTACCAATTAAGAACACTTATTCTCTTAGCAAGTTAGCCAATCTGTATGTGAGGGAGATTGTCAGACTTCATGGTATTCCCTCTAACATCATATCAGATAGGGATCCTAGATTCACTTCCAGGTTCTGGAATGCACTTCACCAGGCTTTCGGGACCAAACTCCGGTTTAGCACTGCTTACCACCCTCAGACTGACGGTCAGTCTGAAAGAATCATCCAGACCTTAGAAGATATGCTCAGGGCTTGTATTTTAGAGGAATCAGGCAGTTGGGATAGATTTCTACCTCTTATTGAGTTTGCCTACAATAATAGTTTCCATAGCAGTATAGGCATGGCACCCTTTGAGGCGCTGTATGGTCGGAAATGCAGGTCTCCTTTGTGTTGGTATGAGGTAGTGAGAGAGCACTTTTAGGCCCAGAACTAGTGCAGGAAACTTTAGATAAGATAAGGGCCATTAGGGAAAAACTTGTAACTGCTCAAAGTCGTCAAAAGAGTTATGCTGATAAAAGAAGAAAAGACTTAGAGTTTGAGGAAGGGGAACATGTATTTTTTAAAGTAACTCCTGTCACAGGCATAGGACGATCCATCAAAACCAGAAAACTCAACCCTAGATTCATCGGCCCATTTCAGATCCTACAGAGGGTTGGCCCTCTGGCTTACAGGATAGCTTTGCCACCTCAGTTGTCCAGGATACATAATGTTTTCCATGTATCTTAGTTAAGAAAATATGTTCATGATCCATCTCATATCATTAGCTCTGAATCAATACAATTAAGAGAAGATCTCACCATTCCTTCTAGACCTGCACATATTATTGACAGAAGTGTCAAGACCCTAAGGAGTAAGACAATTCCTTTGGTAAAAGTGTACTGGGAAGGTCAATCCCCAGAAGAGGCAACTTGGGAGAAGGAAGCTGTCATTCGGGAGCAATTCCCGGAACTTTTCAATTGAGGTAGATTCTAAATTCTGTTTCTTGAACAATTTTGAGGTCAAAATTGCATAAGGGGGTAGAATGTAACATCCCGCAAATTAGGAATTTTAATAATCTATTAGGTTACAAACAAGAGAAATAGGTATTAGTAAATCAAGAAAAGTAAATTGTGAAATTATAGGTTAAAAACCAAGTTTATGTTTTAACTTAGTAAAAATTGAGAAAAATTGGGTTCTGGTAATCGATTACTCACAGGGTGTAATCGATTACCAGAGAGCTAGTTTTAGGTAATCGATTACTCACGAGGTGTAATCGATTACCAGAGAGCTAGTTTTAGATAATCGATTACTCACATGGTGTAATCGATTACCAGAGAGCTAGTTTTAGGTAATCGATTACTCAATGTCGTAATCGATTACCAGCTCTCCAGAATCGTTCTCTAGTGTGATTTTTGCCTTTGGTAATCGATTATAGCATTACTGTAATCGATTACCAGCAGTCCAGTATATATACCAAGACATGAAAAAAATCAGATTTTCTATTTTCTTCTTCCCCTTTCGCGAACCCTAGAGAGAGAGTGACCAATTTAGAGAGAGAAACATTAAATTGAAGGCCTTGGAAGGGATTTGAAGCTAGGATTCCACAAAGGGTCACTCAATTCATCAATTTCTCTTGAGAACTTCAAGAAATTGGTGAGTATAACTCACACACTCTCACTATTCTTTGATTTTGATTTTCCCCATTGTATGAACCCTATTCTCTTATCCCCTTTCTATATGCATATTGTAGTTGGATTGAAGATAGTTGTGTAAGATTGAGTAGTTTCTTTAGGATTTTCACTGAAAAACCTTAGGGTAGCGAGATTTACGAAAGTAGCAAAATTGCGAAATTGACGAAATGCTCAATGTATGACCCCTACTCCCTTGATTTCCTTTCTATTTGATTAAAGTGATTGGAATTATCATGATTGTACTAGAATTGAGTATATTATGCTTGGAATTGATTATAAATCCCTTGAATTTCGAAATTACGAAAGTTACGAAACTTACGAAAGTCTCGAAACACTCGAATTACTTGAAATTCTAGTTTTGGGTTATCAATTCATAGTTACCGGTTCCGACTGTGAGTTAAGTAAGCCAACCTTGTGTTGTGAGTTAAGAAGTTGATTGATTAAGTAAAATTATTGACTTCGGTCCAGTTATGGGTGGGATACGTCCCCGGGAAAGACGTTTCCCGTAGTCTGAGCTCAGTTCTAACTCCAGTTTCACTAATAAGTTCATGCCTACTGGATTCAGTAGTGAGTTGCATTTTATTGATGTAGATTATGTTAGTTATGTTTTGGAATTTAAAAGCATTATGATGATTGATGTTGATTAACTTGATATACTTTTATTAGTGCTTGTTTCCTGTACACTGAGCATGATTAGTTATATTCACTGAGGCATTAGTCTCACCACGCGTTTTGTGGATAATCTAGGTGTGCAGGTACCTCCAGGAAGTAATAAGTGAGTTAGAGCAAGAACTGTTGGATTTAGATGTTTCTTTTTGGATTGTATAGAAAAGTTGTATTTCTTTGAATTTCGTTAAGTTGTTCAGTTTATAGCCTTCGGGCCTGATGTACATATATATCTTGGAGCTTGTGGATATGTATATGTTGGACTCTGATTATGATATTAAGGTTTAAGTTATTCACATTTGTATGAGTTTTGTTGGACACTTATGTAAATGTGAGGTTTGATATCCATAATTGTATGTTTTAATTTCAAATTTTTGGAATTTGGTTTCCAACGGACTAAATTCTGGATTTAGAAATTAGGGCGTTACACAAAAACCATTTTCTTAGTCTTGACTGGGCCATAGGCCAAAAGCATGCAATGGCTCAAATTTTACAAACAATACATGTCTCATAGCATGCACTAATCACCCCTTAAATCTTTGGGCACTAATCACCCTTAATAGTTGGGCACTAATCACCCAAGTCTTAAATCAATTTCTGAAAACAATCTTTTCACTTTAGTAACATGGATAACATATTCTATAATAACCCTAATCTATACAAACACATCCTTATACATCATAATCACCATGAATCATTAATATTCTCTAAGAAAATCACCAATCAATAATCATTCCCACAAAAACCCCAATCCTCAAACCCCAGAGTTCTATTCCAAAACAAGCAATCCAAAGCAATACACGCATAAATCCTATTTTTGACTTCAAATAATCACATAATCAAGGTTCCATCATCAATCATACAAGAAAATCCTTAAATTCCCAATTTCCTAACCTAGGGTTTAGGCAACAAAGCCACGCATGCAATTAATCCAAGATTTCACCATAGTTTTACATAAAACCAACTCTAATCATCAATAATAGCAAAGGGGAGAAGAATGGGGAGCATACAATGAGATTGCAAACAAGAATCCAAGAAGGTGAGAACCACACTCACATGAATAGGGAGGATTTGGGGAAGAAAATGGAGGAACAAGGAAGAATCCCTAGCTCCAAAGGTTGAAGATGGTGATGGTGAACCTCTAGCCAAGGTCTCCTTAGCTCCCACTCACTTTCTCTCTCTCTCTCTCTCTCTCTAACCCTAAGAGAAGGAAGAAGAAATGAAAGGAAAGAAGGGGGGCGCTGTTTTATAAAAAAAAAATATGTCGCGCACACGCTCAAGCGTGCCGCTGGTGCGACGCTTGAGCGTGCAACAACTAGAAGCCCCCTTATGGTTCTGCCTCGCGCACTCTTAAGCGTGCCCCTGGTGCAGCGCTTGAGCGTGCAACCATCAGAATCCAATTTTATGATTTTTGATGCTTTTACTCATTCCAAGCTTTTCTACCCCCCCCCCCCCCAAACCTTTCCTAGAAACCCTGAAATCAAATCCTTATCCTCTCTAATCACCAAATACAATATTTTTGCCCTAAAGCCTATTTCTTAACCATCTTAACATACCTGATGGCTAAACTTAGTATGATATGCATCTAAGGTAAACCTATGATCACTTGGGGCTTGACATTGGTTTCTTCTTCTAATTTTCCCTTAACATTCATGGACTCCTGACTAAACTTTCTATCTTTTTTAGAAACTCATTCCCACATCCCCAGGTTCTCATTCCCCTCCTAATCCTCTTCTAGATTCTACTTGGGTTCAAACTTTGGGATGTTACAAAGCCCCATTAGGGCATAGGGGGGCCATCCCCCCCCCCCCCCCAACTTTTGCTTTCTTTTAAATTATATATGTATATTTTAATGTGTATATATTTGTATTTTTATGTAAATTTATATATTGTTAGATAAAATTAAATATAGAAGCTTAGTTAGAATGAGACATAGGTTATATTAAAATTAACCGATAAATTGATTGAAAGTTGATACGTTAATTTATTGAATTATAAGCATTTGATTTAAGTGAATAACTAATAAAAAATTATATAAAAAGATATTTACATAAATTTTATTATATAAATTTTATTTTTATTTTCTAGACAAAAGTACATTATTAGGTAATTATAATTTTAACTTTTTATGAATTTTAAAATTTTTAGTGATAAAACATTTTTAAAAATAAAATATGTAGAGAAATAATTAAAATAAATTATAAAAATAAAATAATAATTAACCAAACATCATATACTCACCAGGGTCAACTAACCAAACACTTTGTTTCACCTCAACCTTCCACCACATACTTAAACATGTTCAATGGGACACCAACAATATTTTTCCAGAATTTTTTCTTATTAACCAATATTTTTAATTTAATTATCTTCTTTTAAATGTAATTAATTCATAGTAGTTACCACAAATATAAAAAAATCACGAAAATTCACCACGGGAGCCAAGGTAACACCCAAGTCATGCATGAAAAATTTCACGTCAAAATTCATACGTCAACCATGCAAGTCCCCCCCCCCCACTATCCATGGAAAGTGTAGTGAGGGTTAGGGTTTGTATACTACCACCGTCTACTCACCAAAGTCAACTAACCAAACACTTCGTTTCACCTCAAACTTCCCCCACATATTTCAACATGCTCAATGGGACACCAACAATATTTTTCCAGAATTTTTTCTCATTACCCAATATTTTAATTTAATTATCTTCTTTTTAATGTAATTAATTCATAGTAATTACCACAAATATAAAAGAACGCGAAAATTCATCACGGGAGTCAAGGTAACACCCAAGTCATGCATGCAAAATTTCACGTCAAAATTCATACGTCAACCATGCAAGCCCCCCCCCCTCACTATCCATGTAAAGTGTACTTAGGGTTAGGGTTTGTATACTACTACCATCTACTCACCACGGTCAACTAACCAAACACTTCTTTTCACCCCAACCTTCCCCCACATACTTCAGCATGCTCAATGGGACACCAACAATATTTTTCCAAAATTTTTTCTCATTACCCAATATTTTTAATTTAATTATCTTCTTTTTAATGTAATTAATTCATAGTAATTACCACAAATATAAAAAAAACACGAAAATTCACCACGGGAGCTAAGGTAAAACCCAAGTCATGTATACAACATTTCACATCAAAATTTATTCGCCAACCATGCAAGCCCCCCATTATCCATGGAAAGTGTACTTAGGGTTAAGGTTTGTATACTACCACCTAACTCACCACAGTCAACTAACCAAACACTTCGTTTCACCTCAACCTTCCCCCACATACTTCAACATGCTCAATGGGACACCAACAATATTTTTCCAAATTTTTTTCTCATTACCGAATATTTTTAATTTAATCATCTTCTTTTTAATGTAATTAATTCATAGTAATTACCACAAATATAAAAATAAACACGAAAATTCACCACGGGAGCCAAGGTAACACCCAAGTCATGCATGCAAAATTTCACGTCAAAATTCATTCGTCAACCATGCAAGCCCCCCCAACTATATCCATGGAAAGTGTACTTAGGGTTAGGGATTATATACTACCACCCTCTACTCACCACGGTCAACTAACCAAACACTTTGTTTCACCTCAACCTTCCCCCACATACTTCAACATGCTCAATAGGACACCAACAATATTTTTCCAAAAAATTTTCTCATTACCGAATATTTTTAATTTAATTATCTTCTTTTTAATGTAATTATTTCATAGTAATTACCACAAATATAAAAAAACATGAAAATTCACCACGGGAGCCAAGGAACACCCAAGTCATGCATGCAAAATTTCACGTCAAAATTCATTCGTCAACCATGTAAGCCCCCCACTATCCATGGAAAGTGTACTTAGGGTTAGGGTTTGTATACTACAACCATCTACTCATCACGGTCAACTAACCAAACACTTCATTTCAACTGAACCTTCCACCACATACCTCATTATCAACATGCTCAATGGGACACCAACAATATTTTTCCAGATTTTTTTCTCATTACCCAATATTTTTAATTTGATTATCTTCTTTTTAATGTAATTAATTCATAGTAATTACCAAAAATATATAAAAAACACGAAAATTCACCACGGGAATTCACCACGGGAGCCAAGGTAAAACCCAAGTCATGCATGCATGCAAAATTTCACATCAAAATTCATTTGTCAACCATGCAAGCCCCTCATTATCCATGGAAAGTGTACTTAGGGTTATGGTTTGTATACTACAACCATCTACTCACCAAATGTCGACCTCCATTGGCCAAGACATTATCAACACTTGACCACCATCCCAAATGGACCGTGAAATGATTTTTCTGGAATTTCTGGGAACTGGCAGCTATATTTTGTGATTTTTCTCTATTTTTCACCAAATAATTCACAATAAATACATTATAAGTTGAAAAATCACCAAAATTGGGTACACGATGCCTCACACACCCCCTTACACTATTGTGGACTCAAATCTAACAAAGACAACACAAGGACGTTCAAGGCACACCCATGCGTGGAATCATGAGTTAGGGTTTCATATAGTTAACTTGAAGCTTAACGCAAACCACATGCTTGGAAAATCATGATATCTAGTTCACCCTGTTAGGCCCAGCCATATGTGTACCACTATAAAAAGAGTGTTAACTGATTTGTTTGGAATTTTAAAAATATCTTAGCTATTTTTAGTTATTTTTTAATCTATTTTAACCAAATAAATCATAGTAAATCCATTTTTATTCCAAAAAATCACCAAATTTAGTTTTGAGACACCTAGTGTGATCCTCCACGTCCTTCTCAAGTAATGTTGGGGATATGGTGTTGTGTGAATGGTATTTTGGCACCGAACATTTGACGGGCACAAGACATTTTTCCTCCTCAAGAGTTGTCCCCAAATGATCTCCATCGGCCAAGGCATTATTAACACTTGACCAACATCCCAAATGGACCGTGAAATGATTTTTCTAGAATTTTTGGAAACTAGCAGCTATATTTTGTGATTTTTTTTCTTTATTTTTTCACCAAATAATTCACAATAAATACGTTATAAGTTGAAAAATCACCAAAATTGGGTAGACGGTGCCTCACCCACTTTAGGATGTCCCAAATGAAATATTGGCTTTTTTGTGGTGATTTGGTGATTTTTATTCTTAAATTATGATTATTATAAACTTTTTCCTACAAAAAATCAACTAAAAAAGTATGAAAAATTTTGTAAAAATTCATTTTAAGGAGAGATTAAAAAATGGCACCAAATTAAAGAAATCAATGTATAATATGGCACGTTAAATGTTAATTAAAATATAAAAAATTATAATACAAAAGAATAGTCTATTTTATAATTATAATAATTAAAGGGCTTATTTGCAAAATATAAAAATTCATGGAAACTTGCTACAGCACGTTACCTAACTTGTGTACCGGTACACATGTTGGATTACCTTAACCTTCACCTTGCATCATTTATCTGTATTTATATACGAACTTTAACGCATTCAAACTCCCTGATACATAGTTTTAGTGACTATATTGTTAGTTTGTTGGAATTGCCTATAACCAAGGGAATTAATTATAGCCTAAGTGATTGGGGAGAATATTGAGAACCGTTGTTTTGTTACTAAGGTTGATACGTGATTTATTAAAAAAAACTTTTAATTAAGATTGTTATGTGACGTTTGTGGTTTGTACCATAGTTTTGAAAACCGGACCGGCCGGTTTGACCGGAAAACCGGTGAACCGGTCCCGTGTCCGGTCCAAATAAACCAGTGAACCGTTTTGCAAAAACTGGTAAAAAAAACCAGTTGAACCAAATAGTCTTGGATGTTTTTTGCACTAACTCTTTAATTCTCACAAACTTTGTACCAAGTAACAACGAACAACCTGAGTTGGATAATGTGTATAATTTTTCATATTCAAATATGTGGGTAATTTTATTTAAAAATTAGTTTTGATTTTATGTGAGACATTTATTGACTATTTGCTGGGTTTATAATTTTATGGTATGAATATTGTATTTTATGAGGCATGAATTGTGTTCTTTAATTAATTTTACTTTTTAACCTTTATAAATGTTGTTAGTGAAATTATGAGATTTTCAACCTCAAATGTGGGGTGAGTTCTAAGGTGCACCTGTACACAAGTTCAAATGACCTGCCATAGAAGGTGTGTCGGTTGCAATAATTTTTTTTTAAATTAGCGGATGAAAGGGAGGAGGGAGAGGGATGTGTGACGGAGGCCATGGCCGTCGTGGCGGAGAGCGTGGTGAGAGAGCAAAGTCGGTGACCTGTGTGACGGGGATGAGAGCAATAACCATGGGCCATCTTCTCGAGTCGTTGAGCACCACAACGCGAAACCACCATCCATCTTCCACCATGCTAACATCGAAGAAGTCGAGTCCTAGCTCCGGCATCGTCCAAGGTGAATTTCACCAGCGTGAACTTCACCAACCCGTCATCTCCTTTCTCTCTCCAAGGGAAGTTAGTGGAAAGCAAATCGCATACCCTTTCATTTGGTGATGGAGAGAAGGTCGAGAACACCGATGATTCGAAGGTGGCGATTCTCTGGAGAGGGGAATTGACAGCTGGGAAGGATGGAAAACGAGCAGCACACGAGGGACATGGCTGGGAACATCAGGCGACCATCAATTGTCGTGGGTATGGTGCGGTGGGTGAGGGGTTGGCTGCGAAAAGAAACCTCATCGCGGAAGGTGCGCAAACGACCATGGTTTGTCGTTCATTCTCTAATCTTTTTTTCTCTTTTTGGTTTAAAACAATTGGTGGTTTTGTTGGGTGATGGCTTGAGGTTACGGTGGCGGAAGAGAGGTGGTCACATGGGATGCTTGGCTAAGGGTTATTGGGTGGTGGCGCCGCGACCAACATCTCAAGGGATGCGAGGTTTTTGCAGTGACGGAGGGGCACAATGACAGTGGTGGACCTCCTTCCCACGGCCGCGAGAACGGAGGTGTTGGTTGTGCTTTGCGACCAAAACATCGCAAGATGGTGCGGCTGCTGGGGAGACGCTGCAGCGGTGCGACAGAGAGGCGCTCCAAGAACGGCTGAAGGAGAATGAGCAGAGAGGTTGGAGATGGTGACCCGATGACCGGGTTAACCAAAATGATCTGAAGCCTTCATTTAAAAAAAATATATCAGACGTCCAATAATATTTGTGTATCGGTGCACAAGATTTTTACTTGTGCACCTTAGACAACACCCAAATGTGGGGGGTTATTTTTATGAATTTAATAACTATACACCGTTAGTGTAAAATAATTTTACACAGTCATCCAATGATGTGCTGACAAATCATTTAATGACTTTAATGATGCATGAGGTGTCACATTCATTAATTGATGTGGCAAAATATCATTGGATGACAGTGTAAAATTTATTTACACTGTCAGTGTATAGTAATTAAACTCTATTTTTATATGTGAAGTTTTGTGCCCTTCTAGATTTTATGATATGAAATATTATATTTTCTTATATACGTTTGTTCCGGACATTATTGAGAAATTTATATATTAAAGACATGAGTTAGATAAACTGAGTTTTGGATGTTAAATTCATATAAGGAAGTGTGATAATATTTTATTATCACAAGAATATTATATTAAGGAACTTCTTAGGAAGTTTGATTACTCCAAAGTAATCTATTAAGTATCCCTTATGATATTAACATTCAAAAAGGAAAAATAGAGATACTTTATTGTTCAATTTGAGTAAACCCAAATTATTGGGAGTGAATTACATTTAATGAATTTATTGAAAAAAAATTATTGCTATGTTAGTAAAACTCAAGAATGGTTTGAGAGGTAGTATGAATTATGGTATTATACACAGTGGATTTGTCGCTATATTATAATGATTTAGTGATCATAATTTGAGTTCATTTAGATGAGAATAAATTCACAAATGAATTTATTTTTACCCTCAATGGAGGCGTTGTCGTTTGGTAGTCCCAGTAGACCTGTATAGTCTCATTTATATATTGTGACTGCTATATGGAAATAGCAAAAGTATATACAATTTATAATTGAAAATTGAGAGTATGCGTACGCCTTTTTTGTATTTATTAAAGTAGCTACTAAATGATGGGGTTGCATCCCCTAATCAATGTGTGGTCAAAATAAATTTGACCAATTTCTCACAAAGTAATAAGCTAGTGAGTAAAAAATTGAGGGGAATGAGACTAAAGCCAATTTGATATTAACAATGATGGTAACCCAACCTTTGTGATTGGAGTTCCCATGAAGAAGGTTCATATGGTTAAAAACAAGTCACTTGTTAGTTCTGCTAGCGTTATTTATTTTGTCCTTCCTATGGTGTAAAGGTGCTAGACTGCATTGTTGAGAGGATAAGCTTAAAGCTTTTAATGAATTTCATATCCCTTATGGGTGGTATAAGAAGTGCAGCATACACTTGATGAAATCACCTATATAAGTGTCAAGTAAGGCCGCTTGTATGAGATTGTGGTGTAATCTCTAGAACACCCATGAATACCAGGCGCGCGCATTTCCTATTAGCGCAAAACGACATTAACAGCAAGAATTGTGGGGGTGTAAGTTAAGTCTTATCAGTCTAGGTCTGGTTCATAGTCTAAAAGACACCAGATTTGATGCATATATGCCCCATGTCGTTATCCCAGGAATATTTTTCTTTTCAATTTCCGCAAATATTTTCTTGAAAACTTTTGAAATATGTGGGGGATTGTTGGATATTTTATATTCTGTTTTTATTTCAAAAGTTTTCTAAGAGATTGGAATAAACAAATAAATAAATAAATAAATAATCTTTTTTAGAAAACTTTTTTGACTTGGTCAAAACTTATTTTTCATCTTTCCTAACCCTATTTGTTTAATATATAAAGCTCTTTTTCTCTTAACCTAATAGAGTAAGCCTCCACTCTCTTATCTTTTTCACAAATACTGTGAGTTTATCCCTGAGTTTAACGAAATTCATTCTTTTCTAATTCTGATACCTCGGAATTTCCGGGAAGGACCTGTTGTATACTGGGGGATCGTCGCATTCCGCGAATGAATACTTAAGGACAACATGATTTCACGTGCCTCAGGTCAATACTTTTGCTTGTAGAGGTTCTTTTCGATAACAGTCTTGTTATCGAAATTGAACCTCTGCAACCAAAAATGTAATGTCCCGAGGCACGTGGAAACACGTTGTTCTTAAGTATTTATTCGCGGAATGCGACGATCCCCCAGGATACAACAAGCACTTCCCAGAAATTTCGAGGTATCAGAACTAGCAAGATTGAATTTCGTTAAACCCAGGGATAAACTCAAAATATTTTTTGAAGAAGATAAGAGAGTGGAGACTTACTCTATTAGAATAGAGAAAAGGAGATTATATAATAAATAAAAAGGGTTAGGAAAGATAAAATATAGGTTTTGACCAAATCAAAAATATTTTTCTGAAAAAGATAAATAAAACATTTATTTATACTACTCTCTTAGAAAACTTTTGAAATAAAAACAGAATATAGAATATCCAACAATCCCCACATATTTCAAAAGTTTTAAAAATTGAAAAGAAAATCTTTGTGGGTTAACGCCATGGGATAAATGCATCGATTCTGGTGTCTTTTGGACTATGAACTAGACCTAGACTGATAGTACTTAACATACAAGTGAATAGGTGGAACATGTCCTATGAATCGAAACACTTTAGTATATGTTAGAGGTCTTACCAATCACATTATACCCCCACAATTCTCGCCGTTATCTTTGTGTTGCGCTGTAAGGCCATGCACGCGCCTGGTTTTAACTAGTGTTGTAGAGGTTCTGCCTTAATCTCACACAAGCCTCCCCACTTGACACTCATATAGGTGGTTTCATCAAGTGTATGATTCACTTCATACACCACCCATAAAGGATGTGAAATTCATTAAAAGTTTTAAACTTATCCTCTCAATATTGCAGTCTAGTACCTCTACACCATAGGAAGGGACAAAATAAATAGTGCTAGTAGAACTAACAAGTGAATTGTTTTTACCCATATGAACTTTCTTCATGAGATCTCCAATCACAAAGGTTTGGTTACCATCACTGTTAGTATCAAATTGGCTTTAGTCTCATCCCCTCGATGTTTTATCACTAGCTTATTGCTTTGTGAGAAATTGGTCAAATTTATTTTTGACCACACATTGATTAGGGATATGACCCATCATTTAGTAGCTACTTTAAGAAATAATAATGTATGCATATACGCCTCAATTTTCAATTATAAATTGAATTTACTCTTGCTATTTCCACATAGCAATCACAATATGTAGATATGGAAGGCTCATGTTCCTTCCACAATGAAATATATGTTAAGAGATTTCTTAGCCAAACCGTTTTCACATCTTACCAAGTTAAAAATAAACTTGGCCACAATCATAGATGAGACTATACAGGCCTACTTGGACTACAAAGTGACAACTCCTCCATTGAGGGTAAAAATAAATTCATTTGTGAATTTATTCTCATCTAGTCAAATCCAAACGCAATCACTATATCCTTCTAATATAGTGGTATATCCACTATATATAATACCATAATTTATGGTACCTCTCAAATCATTCTTGAGTTTTACGAACATAGCAAACAAATTTATTTCCAATAAATCAATCAAATGTAATATACTCCCAATAATTTGGGCTTACTCAAATTGAACAACAAAATATCTCTATTTTTTCTTTTAAAGGTTAATATCATAAGGGATACTCAATAAATTATTCCGTAGTAATCAAACTTCTAAAGAAATTCTTTAATATAATATTCTTGTGGTAATAAAATATTATCACACTTCCTTATGAAATTAACACCTAAAATTATATGCTTGTCCAGCTCATGCGGTGCCTTTAATATATAAATCTCTCAATAATATCCACAAAAAAATGTATAAGAAACTATGATATACCATAATAAATGAGACATCACAAGCCATTGTGCTCATGTTCCCATAATACACTTAAATCAATAAGAATAAAATTTCATATATCAATATATAAAAGCAAACATTATCTTCCTTTAATGTTTCAAAAAACACAAAAACTTCACAAGTAAACAACCCTGATAAGTGAAAATTAGTTGATAAATTAGAGCACTTTTCAGTTCACTTATCAAGGATAAAATGATAATTTTGCCTCAATTTAATCCCTTTTTATTAAATATTAGATAAATTGTATTTATTAATCTGAGATTTGAATTTGATGCTATTTTGATAGAAATATTGCTGATTTTTGCAGGATATAGCAACGATTTAATTTGAAGGATAGATAGCATCAAATGAGGAAGATATATGCTAGATTTGAGATTGATTGAAGATATTTAATGAAGATTTAAAGAAGATTTGAAGCCATTAATGAGGAGATTATTGCCAATCAATCAAGGATTCTGCAGACAAGCTTCCCGAATAAATCAAGGATTGCTCAATGAATGCAAGGAGATCATCAAATAAAGGGAAACAAGGAAGGACAAATATGTGAAAACCAGTCTCGGGGAGAGATCAAGATTAAAAAGAGAAAGTTGGAGCAGCAGGACGCTACCTGCGCTTCACTTGCGCTATAGCGCAGGGTGAAGCGCAGACTCTCTGGAAGTTGCGCTCAATCCTGCGTTATAGCGCAGCCTGGAGCGCAGGTTACGCTGATTTGGTCCCTGTTGCCGTTTTTAGATAGATTTCTTCCCAATTTGCATTGTCTTTCCTTAGTCTATAAATAGGAACCTCTTGCACCAATTTGAAAGGTCATCAATCATTGTAATCTAGTCTATAGTTCAGTGATTATGTACCAGAGCTAAGTTTAGAGTAGGAGAGGAGGAGCGCTTCACGAGGATTGAAGATGGTGACAGCATCTTCAGTGGTTTGTATGGATACTTTGTGTAGTTAACTCTCCAGTAGGATTGGATGTAATTGATTCTATCCCTAAGTGTATGTAAATTTTGTATTATTATTATTTATGAGCTCCCTATCTATAATATTGGTAATCTTATTCTGTAATTAAATTCCTAATTCCCACGCTTGCGTCTGGAGTTATAGGCTAGTCTTTACTAAAGTAATTTTGATTAGGACTGAGAATGGGGGGGAGGATTCTGAAGAAACCCAAACTCTGAGTGAATAAGTGGACTCGGTGCTCTATGACCGATACATGGGCGTTTCTAATGAGCGATGGGTAGTGTGAGTACTCTAGCGAAGGGCGTTCACAGGGCTAGGCCTTAGTATCGATAGCAAGGAGTTAGTTAATTGTGAATCCCGGACCGGAACATGGATGTGTCTTAGTGAGTGATGGGTAGTAACAGTACTCTAATGAAAGGTGTGTCCACAGTATGAGGCCGCGTTTATCAACTAGTTTCTTACAAATAGAATAATAAAATAAAGAGCAAAATAAGTCGGGGGTAAGTCTGTCGCCTGGGAGAGCCCGCATGGATTATCCTTGAGTGTGTGAGGCCGCCGATAACTCGGGGTCTTAGCAATAAAGTTTGTCTACAGTATTATAGAGTAAACCTAAAATAATAGATAGTCTCTACATGCACAAGGGGTGAGATGAGATGAAGTCCAATCCTAATCCAAGTAAAGTGTCTCTAACTCTACCTTTCTAATTCCAATTAATTATTTACTCTCTCTTTACAATTCCACAATTACACTCTCTAAACTGTGTTTTCTCTTGATAAATAGATCACAGTTTGCATAAATTAACCGCTCCCTGTGGATACGATACTCTTTCTTACTATTATACTGCTGGATTTTTGGTTCGCTTGCCAGAAACCCATCAAACCCCATATTTAATGCTCCAAATTTCATAATTTCATCAATAACCTTCATAAAGGTTAAAAATTGAAATTGATTAAAGAATACATTCAATGTTTCATAAAAGCAATACACGATACCATATAATCATAAACACACCAAGAGATAACAATATGTCTAACAAAACATCAAAACTTTTCAAAAAAAATATTAATAACAAAGAAGGGACTAAAAACTTTTTTTTTAGTTTCTGTAACAGAAGAATTCAACACTAAAGATTATCATAGTTGTCCCTCTTGACTAAACCACGGTCCTTCACCCGATTAAAATTACTCCCAATAGATTGAAAAATGTGACCTTTTTTATTTTAAGTAGAGTCAAAAGAGCAATCAAAATCCTTTAGGGTGTGTTTCTGAGTCTAGAGAGGAGGGAAAGGAAAGGACTGGAGGGAGAAGAGGAGAGAAAGACTTTGTAAAATACTTAAACTCACAAATACAAATGGGGAATAGCTTCCAATAAACCCTTCCCCAATTCCCCTCCAAAATTCAACTCACAAATATATACCCTTAGTGAAAAATATTTAAAAAGCAAAAGAAAAGAATTAGAAGTACCAGGAGAAGACCATTCAACCAAGTCGCGCCACCTGTGTGGAAAATCCACCAATATACCACTAACAAATCTAGCACGCATTGTAGTAGTCAGAATCAATTAACGTTGGTCTATATTTTCAATATACATGCAGTTGAAATAATGCCCTAGCTCCATTTGCTAAGCATCTGCATCGAACATAGTAGAACCATATGAAGTTGCTCTGTCTTCATCGCTCCTCGAGAGGCAACCACAGCCAAACCGGCCGATCCGACCGGTTCAACCGGAAACCGGACCAGTGACCGGTACGGCCAGGTTAATGGATCGGAAGTGTAGCTGAACCGTGTATGATAGCAGTGACTCGGTCAAACCCGCGAATTAACTCGGTCAAACCGGCTCGTTTTGCTCGCTCGGGGTCATCAGCGTGCGTTCGAACATTGGTCGTAACTTTAAAGAAATTCCAAAACCACACCAACTTGAGATTCGAACGCATGACACCTGTGATGGTAGCACCGCACATACCACTGAGCTGAACACATCCTTTTTAATACATATACGAGTTTTAATATATATTCTATTCTAACATTGTTCTCCAATTCATATGGCACTTTGAAGATTCTATGCTTTCTCTTTATTTTTATTTTTAATAAATTATATTCTTTCTCTTTGTTAGAGCATTTATTTTATTCTTTTTAAGTTGATTTAATATAATAAATATATATTTAAAAACTTTATATAATATAAAATATGATGTGTTTATAATATATTATTAAACATAACCATAAACATATTTTCATATTGTTTGATTATATCATGTTATTAATAAACTAATTCATTATTTATTATATTAAAAAATTAAATGTAAATATTTACGAAAAAAATATGAATCAATGGTTTTATCTATTGAATTATTATTTTGGCATTAAAAATATTGATTTATATTATTTTATGATTTTTTATATTTTTACTTTAGATTTTTTTAGTATAAAATTTATAAATTTTAATGTGTATATATATATACCGGTTCAACCAATGACTCACTGGTTGGACCAATAACCCATCAACCCAGTACCTTGACCGGGTCGATCACCGGTCCGAGTTTTATAACATTGACCACAGCCATCAATGTCACTCCCTTATTCCTCAAATCATCATCCTCACCGCAAAATCTGAAGCCACCCAGCCCTTAACCATTGTTCTTCATCGCAACCAACCTCCGTCGTGGGCCACACGAAGCCATTCCTAGCTCTGTCTGACAGCGTTGCCTTAGTTTGAACAAGACGACAAGAAGAGTATTTGCGTGCCACCACCTTCGGTTTCGATGCCATGGCTCACAACTCACAAAAACCCTAAACCCCAACAATTTGGCACTAAATGTAGGGGTAAATTTCAATGGAAAACTAATGAATCCTTAAGATTGTTGTCGAAATTAACCTCTCTAAGCAAAAAAGTAATAACTTGAGGCACATGTAAACATGTTGTCTTCAAAGGATTCATTCACGGAACGCGACGATTCCGAGGATACAACACTTCCCGGAAATTCCAAGGTATCAAAACTAGTATGAGTGAATTTTGTTAAATCCAGAGATAAACTCAAAATATTTTTTTTGAAGAAGAGTGGAGACTTACTCTATTAGGTTAGGAAAAAAAGAGCTTATATAATAGATAATTAGAGTTGGGAAAGATAAAAAAATAGGTTTTGACCAAATCAAAAATACTTTCTAAAAAAGACAGATAAAACATTTATTTATACCACTCTATTAGAAAACATTTAAAATAAAAACAAAATATAGAATATCCCACCATTGCTAGAGTTTGATGAATCTGACTGAGTGACATTGGCAAAACAGAAATGATGTTCGCTATGATGATTTTTTATAATTCTTTTTGAGAAAATTAAATCATACAACAAAAAATATACAACAACTCATACAACAGACTTTTTCTCTCTATATTTCTCCATCATATCACCCATCACATTCTACATTTCTCTCTTCTCTCAATTTTCTATTTTATCTTTTTATGTTGTATTGTTGTATTGATGTATGAAAAAAACATTACTCATTCTCTTTTGTGTGTTTGGTTTCCAACAAAATTACATTACAAACGTGTATCCGGATCAAATAGCATTGACTTAACGATTTTGATGGAAACACTTCAGTTATGTTTGGTTTAGCATTAGAACGTGATAAATTCATGTTTTCAACACTCTAAATAGTTGCATTGAGAGGTCCAATTTGAGTTTGACCAATTCTCAACGTCAAACCAAATATCATTGGAAAAGATAGTTACAAGTTTGTTTAATTGGTAGCAGTAATAATCAATTAGAATTGATTTCAAATCTCTTCCACATATATTTCGTGAATATTACCTATCAAAATCAACCTTACCCAATTGTAAAGCTAAAAAACACTAACATATTATGTTCCTAATTTAAATAGCAATCCTTATTAAAGAAACTAAATTAATAAAATACTACCTCTAATCCTATATATAACAAACATAACACTAAAAAGATCAATATCAAGGAAATGCATTGGAATATGTTAACAATAATTGATAATGTAATTAACTAGTGTTGTTACTCGTGCGATGCACGGTTCTTACCAAATTATTTATGAACTTCATGTAATGGCAATAGAGATTCATTGAGGTTATAGCTATATTAAAATCCAATGGCATGAAGTATAGTATTAGAGCATATCAGCACGGTAGAGGGATATGGTGTTAGATGATCATGAACTGTCCTTATTATATAAGGTATGTCATATAAATTATATCTCATCAATAATGTTTGCCTAATACATGAAAATGACTTTGATAGTTGAGTTACAAATTGTGGAGCCATGTGTTAAAATATAAAAGCACAAAGACTACAACCCAAGATTAAGCTATATGGAAATTTCTATGAACCAAATCCAAAGCAACCGCCTATTAAGTAAATGTACATTATTTCTTGTGGATTGTACCGGTAAATCTTGATTCTCAAGCAGCACGTATGTGACACGAAACAATGAAAACAAAACTATGAATAACATAATAAATCTAAGCATCTCCAATACCCAAAAAAACATAACATGAAAATTCACCTTCTCCTTCTCTCATAATATATGACCTACCATTAAATTCAATCCTGGAACTGTTCCTTCTTTCAGATATTCAAACAGATATGACATTTGGATAAATCTTTTGAAGTTCAGAGCTACTATAGCAAAAGGAATAACAACCTCAGCCAAGTATTTCCTTGGATCTTTCAATCCCCACATCGCTACCAAAACAATCGTCTCATTTTGCAAAAGGGTAGTGAGGAGTAATGTAGATTGCAAAAAAAAAAAAATCACAAATTCTAAGGTGTTGAATTCTTAAATAAAAAGTAAAAATTATAGATAAAATACATTCCACTGGTAGAAAATATGTTTTATAGAGTTCAACACTAAAATTTAAAAAAAAAACCAATAAAACATGCATAAGAGGAAGAAAAACTTACATTGATGCTAAGACCCAAATACTGCATGCCCAAATTCATATTCAAATGTGCCTAATTTCAAACTCACAATATTAGTGTCCTTGTTGCCTCAATGATGCAACACACAACTCTGTTCATCATTGCGTTTAGGATCTAAAAAGTTTAGTCACAAAAGTGGGTTAAGGGTAGATAAAGATGGAGAATGAAAGCATGGTGAAGGAAAAGAGAAATAAAAATGAAAGGAGAGAAATTTGAACTTCGAAATTTAAACATGGAAAGAAAGCAATGATAAAGGAGAAATTAAGAGAGTGCTAATGATGTACCTGTCTTCTCAATCATTATGCACAAAGTATAATAAGAGTTAGTAAGAAGGCAACCAGATGAAAAAGATTGAAGTCAGTAAAATTATCATAATTACTCAATTTAAAATGGTCAACACTAATAGATAAGGAAAAACTAAGGATGGTTAAACACATGCAAAAAAGCTTAGAAAATTCAAAAATGGTAGAACTTTACACTAGTACAGTTAGAGTTGGCAATTCATGTTACCCGGCCCGGCTCGATGCGGGTAGCAGACTTTATTGGGCTGAGCTAAAAATCCAGAAGTTATTCGAGCCTTATCCTTTTGCGCAATTTTTACGGGCTACTCGACCCTTTGCAGGTAGCGAGCTTTATCGGGTTGGGCTAAAAAGCCCGAGAGTTATTCGGGCATCTAAAATAAATGTTTCAACCCTACATTTTTTCGGGTCGACCCGGTCGGATTATCTCATTTTGTCAGTATAGTATTGAATGATTGAATAAGTGAGTATCTCGTTAATCACTCACAATAAATTAAGGGTATATAATGTATTTAACAATTAGTGCAATTAAAATTGGTACTATATTTCTTATATATAGGACTGAAAAATTTTACCTTTTTATTTCTTATATATAGGACTGGAGATAATAAATATGAGATCATGCTAATATGTTTGAATCATCAAGTAAAATTGTTGAGTTTTCTTATACAAAGTGAGGGTATTTTCTCTTTTATACTTGAACAAAAGTATATGTATTTTGTTATATCAAGAAAACTAATTAGTATCATTTTGTAATTTCATATAATATAAAGTTACAAATGTCGAAAACTTAGAGGCAAAAAGTGAGATAAAAAAAAAGATCAAATTCAAATGAGCCAAGAATTTTATAATTTTTATTTATTCTATCAACAAATATAATAGTAATTAAAATATATAATATTAACATCAATGCTTTACTCATACTTTGACCAACATAATAAAAAAAAGTTCAAAGTAAATAATTCATGAAAAGTGAAAACACTACACTTCCAAGCATCATAATAACATTTAGGGCCCGTTTGGTGCACATGATAGGATATGATAAGATAGGATAAGAGAGTTGGATACTGACATGATAGGATAAGAGCAGGATAAGCTCTTATCTTATCCTATGTTTGATGTACACCAAGATAAGAAGACAGATATGATTATTTTATCCCATCCTACGTTTGAGATGGACATATTATGGTAGGATAGGATATAAAGAATATTAAAATGACAAAATTACCCTTATTACAAATTTAAATTATTTTTTTGCTTTTCAACAAGCACACATAAATAAAAAATTTATTTTATTAAAAAATATTTAAATTTATTTTAAAAAAAATTGCTAAAAATATAAAAATTAATATTAAAATTATCATAAAAATCGTTATTATAGAGAGGGAGGAGAGAGAAAGATGGGGAGAGAGAAGAGTGAGAGGAGAGAGGGAAGAAAGAGGAAAGAGAAATAGGGGGAGAGAGGGAGGAGAGAGAGAGGAGGGAGAGGGAGGAGAGAGAAAGAGGGGAGAGAGAGGAGGAAAGAGGAGTGAGAGGAGAGAGGGAAGAGATAGGAGAGAGAAATAGGAGGAGAGAGGAGGAGGGAGAAAGAGGGGAAGAGAGGAGGAGACAAAGAGGAGAGAGAGGAGAGGAGAGGGAGGAGAGAGAGAAGAGAGAGGAGAGAGGGGGGAGGGGGGGGGGAAGGGAGAGGAGGAGAGGAGAGAGAAAAAGGGGGAGAGAGGAGAGAGAGAGGGGGAGGAGAGAGAGAAAGGGGGGAGAGAGGGGGGATAAATGAGGAAGAAATTTTTTCATTTTATCCTGTCCTATCCTATCACTCCCTAACCCAGCTCCCCCTCAGTCCCTCATTACACTAGAAAATGATAGGATAAGCAACAGTAAAGTTATCACATCATATTGGTGCAAACAACACATGCTAAGTGACAGAATAGGATTTTCGTTATCATATCCTGTCTCTTATCCTGTCCACCAAACGGGCCCTTAATTTCCCAATAAAATCATAAAAATATAATTTTAAGAGTAAATTACACTCCCCTCTTATTATAACACTTACATTTATCACTCCTAGAGATTAATATGCATTATGTTTTAATCCATTTTAATATAAATAGACGTTTTAGTGACGGTGAATAAATCTGAATGAGTTGTTGATGAAAATTTTCTTTTCTCTATAATTTTTTATGTCATCGATAATTAATTTTAAATATTATATTATTTATTTTAGGATGGTAGAAAAAGAAAAAAAATCCAATTGTGTCAATTTTAAAATTTCACCGAAAATCTTTCTTTTACTTTTTAATGTCTTATAGTTTATGGTAAAGGTTCAAAAATACATATTAATGATGTTGAAAATCACAAATCAAGAAATAAATGCCCATAAGGAGCTTGTTTAGATTAAATTGAACTTAACTATAACACATATTAATCTCTTAGAAAAGGAGAATGTAAGTTTTAAAATAAGAGGAGAGGACGGTGTAATTTAAGCTTCTAACAAGAGAGAGGAGGGTAATTACCCTAATTTTAACAAAAAAAAATGTTGTAACATTTGCAAACATAAACCAATCACTAGTAGGTTGGGTTGAAAAAAATTTGGCTCATCAGTGGGTTGGGTTGAAAAAAAACGAGCCCAACCCGGTGAGCCAACCCGTGTAAACCCGGCTCACCAGTGGGTTGGGTTGAAAAAAATTTGGCTCATTAGACCCCGGGTAAATCTGGCCCGGCTCACTTAACCCGTGGGCCAGGCAGGGTTGAGCCGGGCCAACCCGTGATTTTTATTAAAAAAAAATTATTCACTTAATCACTTATTCACGGGTCTTAGTCTTACTACCTAACATTTAGGGTTTCTTTTTCTTCACATTTCTATTCAATTTGAAAGAGAGAGCCTTTCATCTTCTTCCTTCAAACCCTAACAGCGGCTGCGCCAAACTTCCTCCCTCACCGCCGATCGACTGCGCTGCGGGCCGTGGCTGTTGCGAGTTCGCCGTTCGTCTTCGTCATCTGCGAGTTTGCCGTTCATCTTCGGCCGTTCATCTTCTCCGTTCGCCTGCGAGTTCGCCGTTCATCTTCTCTATTCGGCTGCGCCGTTCGTCTTCTCCGTTCGGCTGCGAGTTCTCCGTTCGGTTGCGCCGTTCGTCATCTGCGTGTGGTTCGTTCGGCTGCGAGTTCTCCGTTCGGCTGCGGAGTGGTAAGAGTTGAGTTCTTTTCTTTGGAAGAGGAAGGTGCTGTTGAGGTAGTTGTTTTGATAATAGGAGAGGAAGCCACTGGTTTAGGAGATAGAGGAGGTTTTGAGGAGGAGGTAGTTTGAACATGGAGTGGTGATGGAGGTTTTGTGGAAATTGTATTTTTTGGCAATTTTTTTTGTTTTTTTTTTGTAATTTTTCTGAATTTTATTAAATTTTTTCTGTTTTTTTAATTTTTGAAATACTTCTCTAAAAGGAAGTGAGCCAACCCATGTAACCCACCAACCCGTGCTGGGTTGAGCCGGGTTGGTATTTTCCCAACTCACCACAAAAGTGAGCCAGCCCGGCTCGACCCACTTTTTGCGTAACCCGTGGTGGGCCAGCCCACGTGAGCCGGGCTGGCCCGTTTTGACAGATACTACTAGGGGTGTTCGCGGTTAGGTTTGGATCGGTTTTGAGGCAAAAACCATTCGATCCGATTATTGCGGTTTTATCACTTCATCATTCGATCGGTTTTGATATTTTTTCAAATCCGATCCAATCCGGTCCAATTTAAATTGGATTGGTTTGGATCGGTTTTCGGTTTTTTAAAGGGACAATAAATATTTGAAAAAAATGATAAAACAATGAAGTAATTGTAAACATTTTCTTATTGGAACTTACATTTATTAAAATTAATATAAAATTATATAAAAAGAATAACATGAAGCATGAAAACTAAATTAAAACTAGTTTTATATTGATATATTTATAGAAATAATAGCATGATATTAGATAATAAAATCATAAAAAATATATTAGTATAAGTATTTTTATAAATATATATATGTATGCAAATATAAATATATGATTATTTTATAAATAAAAATATATGTATATATAAGTTCAGTTTGGATTGGATTGGTTTTCAACATAGGATCCGAAAACCAATCCAATCCAATAAAAAAATTTCGATTTTTGCGGTTTGCGATTTTTTGGATTTCTTTTTTCGGTTCGATTTTTGCGGTTTGCATTGGATTGGATTTGATATGAACACCTCTAATCACTACCATGAAACCCAAAATGCAATAGCAAAACCTAAGCTGATGGATCCTAAAAGCTTTACAAACTTAAAGGATGTTTGATTTGCCATATGAAAATATAAGACATGCCTTTAACCCAGTTTATTAAGATTCGTGTTTTTTTGTTGAAGGTACATTTGTATTCATGCAAACAGAAATCCAAATATGGTAAACCCTTCCATTTAAAGACCCTAAGAAATTACTCATGTATTTTCATTATCCACCAAACACATTCATCCATTGATTCACTAAGGGGGACCTCAACATTTTTGCAAATGTAGTTTTATAATGTCATTTTATTATGACTGGTACTGCCCACCCACCTGAAATTCCAAAGTATAAGATTGGGCTTGTCTCAATCAATCATTTTCCGGTATGTAATTCACATCGAATTTGAAACGATTTAACACGTCTAAACATGCAGGAAATATGAAAAATATGAACATTTGCATTGAACATCCCATTAACCAATTTGCCATATTTTGAAAGTATTACTGTACTAACTAGGTTATTATGGAGAATATAATGACAAGAATAGGGATAAATTCAAAAGGAGACAACCCCAAGAACTTAAGAGATATCTAGATGTTTAATTTGATAAACACTTAATATAGAAAGAGTCAAAATGTACACTGGAATTATCAAAGAAGCAGTATAGCATTTACATTTCCCACCAACTGTTTAGTTGGCAGGCTTATAAACATCTACATTTTTTAATTAAAAGGCATATGGTATTGTCATGATTTTGAAGACCAGTTCAGATTGATTATATCCTGCAGCAGAAAAGCACATCACATTTGTTATGTCTAAAGTGAAAGTTTACAATATGAACTGCACTTTGAAGTAAATACTACTACAATTCAATACCTAGTTAGACAAATTCTTAAGTGTCTTAAACACAACTTATAGTCAATTAAGTTAATTGGCACTTACCATGTAAGCTCCCAAAATTCAAGTAACTTCTATGTAAAGTCATTAAGTTAATAGTCCGTATAGCATGCTTCTTGTGCAAAAAGTAGTAGGTTCCATCAAGACATTGGACCACTTCAAAATATATTGAGTTTCATCCAACTACACCACTTTAATATTCAAAGAGATCACTTGGTAAGTGTGGAGGCGAAGGCAGGTTTGCCACATGTTTAAACTGTTACAGCATGAAAACCTCAGTCATTCAATTTGCCATAATAAAGACCCAAGGAATACAAAGGAAAATAATCACCTTGTGCTGACTGTATTTCTCCCGAGTAGCTTGGAAAGATTCTCCCCTTCTTGCCATATACAGATCATGTAAGATGCAAACACATTCTCTCAGCTGAAGTGATATATACCCAGTGCACTCAAGGAGTGCTGATGTCTGCCACAAGCAAATGACTTCATAAATGCCTTGAACCAAAGGTGTTAACTTAGTTATTCTTTTGCATAAAAGGAAAGTTATATTATCCATTATAACATACACCTACCCAAGGATTAACTTCAGGCCAAACAATAAATCTAGCAAGAAATACTACAGCTGCAGCCACAAAAGAAGGCAAAAACTTAACACAATGATAGTCCAACAAGCTTAGTTCAGCAAGATAGTAACACAGAAACTCAAACTGCAAACTTGGAGCCTGAAAGTTAATTTTTAATGAAAAGTGAATACAATCAGTAAACATAACAAAGCTTTTTAAATGAATAGAACAAACAGCATGAGTAATCAAACTCACATTTTTAGTCTCACAAGCAATACCAATAAACCTCCTGCATCACATCAGACAGAACCACACATGATTAATCCATTATCACTTCAATTAGGTTTAGATATTTGGCATTTGCATTAACAGAATAATAATAATAATAATAATAATAATAATAATAATAATAAAAAATAGATCTCAGCACTCTTGCCTTAAGAAAGTCTTAACAGTAGGGCTCCCCAGTTCAAATTTTAGGGACTTGAGTATGTCAGCTTCCATTTTCACAACCTACATTGTCAGCAATGACCATGGGAACAAAATGAGGGGCATTGACGTAAAAGAACCAAATGAAACTATCTAATGCAGCAAGAACACAACTTGATAGCAGACAAAGGATAATAATTAAAAAAATAGTATATTTACGTCTGCCTTGTCATATGTGTTATCAGTAATGTTGCAGAACTGTTCCACACGGGGTGGATTAATTTCTTCATACTTTCTGTGTGTCAACAAAGAACTCAATTGTTATGCTTAAGCAGATTAACATAAACAGCGTTTGCAAAAGTAAAAAGGGTTCCTGAGTCCTTACGATGCAATTAGCATGGAAGAAACACCCAGCAATTGAAGCCTGGATTTAATGACAGGGTTAACGGATAGGAACCTGTCAATGTAGGAAACGGAGAGATGAAGGGTATCAGAGAGAAGCTTGTACTCCTCTGCAACCTCTACTAACCAATTTACTAATATTCCTCTCATGTAACTAGTAATATCTTTCTGGACTCTGTCCATGTAATTAGAAATTGGTCTTCGCATCTGAGAAACAATCATCCATTGGAACCAATAAAAATTTAATCATCATCATTAAAAGGACACAATTTTTCAATCACTGAAATGACCATGGGTACATTAGAACAAACATGTTACCTCCATTCCACGGAGATAGTCATAGATATCAATAACAAAAACACTATCATGAGTTGTTGACTCTGGATCAATGCCTTTGTTGGATTCCTTATCAGTCTTGGTCTTTGTGGTTGCAGGTGCTTTCTTCAATTTGAGATTCAGGGTTTTGGGTTTACCAATAATAACATTGGTTGAATTAGGGAGTTCCCCTAATACAACCCTTTTCTTTTGGAGGGGTTGATTCTCGACATCTAGGTTGGCCTTCCTCTTTGCAGCAGCACGAGTCTGCATTTTTGCTTCTCTATTGGTAATCCTCACTTCTCAGTAGCACAGCAGACAAGGTGAAGAAGGAGGGTTCGAGAAATCTAAATGGAAATTTAAATTTATAAGTATAGAACATCATAGCGGTATTTTAAATTTTTGAAAGCGAAACTAAAATGTTTTGAAAGTGCTGGGCTGAAAAGTTGAAAATTTCAGGATTTGGCGATTTTTATTTTCGATTCAAAACCCAATTATCTGATTGTTTTATTTTTCAAATTGACGGGGTGGACGGGCGGGTAATTGATTTTAATAAGGGAGGGAAATCATTTTATATCATTTCATAAATCATAAGTGATTGATTTGATTTTCACAATATTATCCTAATTGATTTTTGAACCATAATCACTATCTATTAATTTTATTAACATTTTTTTAAGCAAATAAATAAGGGACCTACATTCATGAACTATTTAAGTATGACAAAGTACAAAAATGTTCAACACCATCACCTGTGTAGCTACTACTACATCTACATTTACAGGTGTTTACGCTGAAACCAAAACACATCCAACAACAGATAAATTTCATCAATTACCCCATACCTTCCTAAAAAATAGAATTCACCATTTATCATCATCATCCTCAGAGTCACTTTCGTAAGTACCCAGCTTTTTTAGCCTTCTTCTTCTTGGCCACAACCTCGTCCTTTCCGCTCCTCCCCAACAGCCTCTCATCCGCTCCATCATCCACGACGGAAGCCCAGTTGTCATCCTCAAACCGCTCCCTGTCGCCAATTCCACCGCCATCGTCATCGTCCTCATCCTCCTCCTCCTTGGGCCGTCCAAACCCTCGGCGGGTCCGTTTGGGCTGGGGACGGGGGCGAGGGCCTAATTGGTTCCTCGGGCATTCATAAGAGAGGTGGCCTGGAGCTCCACACTCGAAGCAGCGGGGGCGGTGTACACGCGCTTGCGGATGAACTCGGGGGCGCGGCCGTTATCGGCGGCAATGGAGGCGGTGAGAGTGCGGCCGTTGAGGATCTTATGGCGCATTTCAGAGGCGGCACGGCGAGCATCGTGGCGAGAAACGAACTGGATGAAGGCAACGCCGCGGCTGTGGCGTTCTTTGAGGACGGTTACGCGGGCGATGTGGCCGAAGTTTGAGAAAAGAATGTGGAGGTCGGGGAGTTAGTTAGGGAATAGTCCAGGTTCGAAACGTAGACCGTTGATTTGGACGGAGCCAACGATCCTGATCCTCCCTTGTTGTTCTTGGGTATGAGTTGGATCTGTGTTGCGTTTGCGGCGTCGGGTTTTGAGGAGGTGGATGATGCAGCGCAATAACGGTAGTAGAATATGTCGTCTTCCTCGCTATCGCTGTCTTTCTGTTTCTCTTTCTTCCCAGACATTCTTCTTTCTCTATTCTCTTGGACCTCGACTCACTCACTGACCCAGGGATTGATCTTGTTTTCTTCTTGACTTATTTTGTAATAGTGTGTTCTTATTTTATTCATTTAACTTTTAGGTCAAATCCCAATTAAATAATCTTAACATTTCTTTATTTATTTAATTAATTTATATTTATTAATTTCAATCAAATAATTTTTATTAATTTATTTTTTAATTTTTAAATTATTATTATTATTACTTGTTAAAATTAAATTTTTAAGTTCTTACAAAATTTGATTATATTTTCAATCAAATCCCTATTATATTTTTTTGATGTGGTGGAAGAAAATTTGATTTCACCCGTATCCGTATCCGTATCCCTATCCCTATTGTATCTTCTTTTTTCCCTATTATTAGTGGGCATGGATTTGGTGACTTTGTGGCGGGAAAGTCATTGACTTTGAGTGAATCTGGATCATTAATTTCAAATTCAATGATCAAGATTTTACTATTTAATTTATGAAAGAAAAATTATTCTAAACAAATGATAAAATCTTGACCATTAAATTTGAAATCAACGGTTCAGATTCACCCAAAGTGACGGTGACTTTCCCGCCACAAAGTCACCCATCCAAATCCATTATTAGTACATGATATTTTCATCAGTGGGATGATATGATAATCAATATTTTTTAACTAAAATCTCTTATTTCTCTGTCTTTCTTTTAAATTTTTATTGTTTTATACATGAAATTATATTATATTTAAAAAATTAGAATACCATTGGGGGGTTGGTTCGTACATGCTTGATTCCCCTTAAGTAAGGTCTCGGGTTCGAGTCTTGTGGATGGAAAAAATCCTTACTGGGAGAGCTAGCCCCACCATGAATCATGATGTGGATGTTCCCGGCTCGAACAGGATTGTCTCCCGTAGAGGACAAGTGTGGTTAAACAAAAAAAATTAAAAAATAGAATAATTATAAAAATATAAGTTGGATTGAAAAAGACATGAGAAGAAGGAAAAAGATGTCATTAGATGGAACGGATGTTGTTATTTCTATTTTTGTTTTTATTTTTATTTTAATAAGTTTGTTTTCAAATACTGCCCTTTTTTTTGTCTAGTGATTTAAATATGTTCTAAATAATATGAAAAATACTATAAAGAGGGGTATATATACATGCCTCATTTTTTAACATATTATGTGTATTTATTTTACTTGAATAGATATTTAATATACTTTATATGTGTATAGTATGAAAAATGACTATACTATTATTGTATATAAATTTTTTTAATATTTAGTTCAATTTTTTCTAAACAAATATAAGTTTTCATTTATTTTAACTATGAAGATTGTGAATTATTATAGTGATAATTGTTAACAAAGATGATAAAACTATTCCTTTATATAAGCATGTATGTATGATAATTTTTTATTGAAGTAAATACAAAGACAATTTTCCCCCATATAAGATAAAAACAAATGTCAATTTTGTTTCAATTTCATAACCATGTGAATGTTATTAGTATAATTTTTGTCATTATAAATGTTAGATAAATAAATACATAGAAATATCATGACCGGAAACAAAATATGTATGTAGTTAATTTTAAGGGTTAAATATGTTTTTAGTCATTGAAATATAGTAAAAATTTGGTTTTAATCCATATAATTCAAAATCGGTTATATATTTGGATCTCTAAAAAATTGAAAACATATCAATTTAGTCCTTATTAATTACAAAAATTTACCTAAAATTTGCTACGATTTTTGTTACGATTTTTTTATGATAAGGACTGAAAAATAGTATTTTTACTTTTTGAGTGGCTAAATCCACTGGTTTTGAGTTATATGAATTAAAATCAAAACTCAATTATATTTCAATCACTAAAAACATATTCAACCATTTTTAATATTTAAGAATTTATTTAATTTTAAAAAAATAATCATGTATAAAAATCAATAATATATGACAATTTTTATCGTGTTCAAAATTATAGTGTGTGAATGCATAATATTGTAATTTTATTTTAGAATTGAGTATTCTAGCACCCTTTTGATGTGATTTTAATCCCGTCTAGAATGATGAACATACATTTTGTATGTTTTGAACTTATGGCATTAAAAGTATCCTTCATCCACTTAGCGTGTGTTGTTTTACCGTTTCCACCAGCACAATTCACTTTGTGATAATGAAAAAAAAAATTCAATGTCATTCAACATGTATTGGGATTAATGCAAAATCAATTTTAAGGTTTCCTAACGATTAACCAAAGAGTCAATTAATTGATTGAAATGTACTTGATTGTTACTACAAATAGGAAAATCTGAATAGTCCCAAAAATATTTGCATAAAATGAGTAATGACAATGGAGTCTTTTTTATCTCTTTTCTTAATTTTTTCTTTCTTCTAAATTTATTATTTTTCTTTTTTACATATATTTTTTTCTCATGTAGTTTTTTTAAGCAAAGACATTAATTAAAAGGAAGGTAAATCTGAAGCCACAACAAGCAGTATACGAGGTGGGACTTCAGTCCACCAAGTAACATCTGATAAAGTATATGTTGAGGCTGCTAGCAAGTGAGTAGGTACATTAGTCTCTCTATGAACAAAACTAAATGAGACTAAAATAAATCTTGAAAACAAAACTTGACAGTCAGAAACTAGATTAGATATAGTGGGACAACTAGTTATAGACGTAAAGGCTTGGGTCAATCGTTGGCAATCTGACTCGATTTGAAGAGTGTCAATTCCCCACTAGAGAGATTGTTGAAGGGCCCATCTTAAAGCAAGAGCTTCTGCTGTTAGGGGATCCATTCGGTAGTCCACAAATTTAGAGGCTGCTATTAATACCTCCCCTTGTGTGTTGCGGATCAGAAGCCCAAAACAAGTGCCTAAATCCCAAGCCCAACATGCATCAAATATCAATATTCATTTTTAAGTATCCACTATAAGGTGCTCTCTAAATAATGTCACGGTTGCTCCTAGAGTCCATTTTGTCATCCATTGCAACCCACTCGAACAATATAGAGGAAACTACGGAAACACTATTGTGGATGTCATCATTTCTGCCTTGATACATGAACATATTGCAGGCTTTCCAAATACTCCAAAGAAGCATTTAAGCTCTCTCACAATCTTGCAAGCTGAGTAGAGAAATTGTATCTTTAATTCCACCAATTTGAAACAGTGATACATTGATTGTCTATCGAAAATTAAGAGTACTGGACTGATACCACACAGCTCTTGCACCTGCACCATGTAGAAATAGGTGATCAATGGTTTCATCTTGATCAGAATCACAACAAATGTGTTTGGGCTCAACCTTAACTCCTTTTTCAGGAGGTTTGGTCTGTATGAGATAGCTTTGTGCAACAAACGATATAGGAAATGTTTCACTCTGAAAGGGATATGAAGCTTCCATAAAAATGTCCAATTTTGATTAAAAGGAGTCAAACTAGATTCTGGTTGAGCAGCCATTGATGTGAGATGCTTATAATGATTAAAAGGACAGAATAGAAACCACTTGAAGAATGCCTCCAAAAAAGCTTATCATCAGTTTGTGATCGGGGGATAGGAATATTTATTATGACAGCAACCTCTGTTGGGCGAAAAATGGAAAACACAAGTTCTGAATTCCAACACTTATCCTCTATTATGATCAGTTGAGAAACAGTTGAATCTTCAAATAAGATTTTCGGTTCAGACATGACCCTTCTAGAACGAAGCCCCCTGGAAGCCAATTATACTTCCAAAAATGAATTCAAGAGCTATCACTAATTGACCTAGACTCCATTTTGTGCATGCAGAAGATGGGATTTTCAAACAACTCATAATATATGTTGGAATAGTTTGTGTCACTTGTTGGGATAATTTCTTAAGCCAAATAGAAATTTTCCTTTAATCAATCGAGAACCGTTGTGCTAGATTACAGAGTTAAGGTTAGTGAAGCGTACCTGTATCCATTGATGGTGACCGAAGGTTGCAGCCGAATAGCTCTTTGGTGCAATGATCTTCCTCAGCCAAATCACCGGATTACTCAGATGGGACTGGATGTTTCTCTTTCTGATGGGAAGACAGGAAGACAGAGATACGTGTTCTAATTTGGCGTATTGGGGACCATGACCAACTTTATGATTATAAACCCTAACGGGCCTAATCTGGTTTCCACTTATTTGAGCCCATATCAGTTTTTCCTATTGGCAGTCTAAAGGCTCACTAAAATTAGATCACTTTTATTGAGCCCAACTAATTGTAAATAACTAATATAAATGCTACAAGTAATATATATTGCCCATATTAATTATTAGAAATAAAATTTCTAACATCACTGACTTTAGTAAGACTTTTTTCCCTGCTCTAGACAAAAAAAATTCTTTCCAAATCTTCAACTTCTTCCAAACCCTCTCCTGGATGTTTGAGAACATTTCTTTCTGGACTTTCCCACACTAGTAAGAAAACAAAAATATTTATCATGAGAACTCACAGTCTTTACTCCCATCCTCTCCCTGGATCATATGTTTAATTTGAACTGGTACATTATGATTGAAAGAGATCTCTGGTTTATCGCAATGTACTCTTTGACCAGATGTAGATTCATATTTGTTGAGAATAGAGAGAAAAAAACACGTGCTTCTTCCTTGGTGGCTAGAGCAAGGAGGAGATTATCGTCTACAAAAAATAAATGTGAAATTTGTGGTGCTCCTCTTGCTACTTTAACCCCATGAATTTTCTTTTGATCTACATGATGGGATATTAGACCAGAAAAAAATTATGCACACATAATGAATAGATAAGGTGAGAGAGGATCTCTCTATCTAAGCCCTCTTTTTGGTAAAGAAAAATCTCATTCTTTCCATTCAACAAGATGGAATATGATTCCATTGTAACACACCTCATATTCACATCAATCAAATTAGGGGGAAATTCATTTATAACAAAACATTATGAAGGAAACTCCATTCTATTCTATCAGAAGCCTTAGACATATCCAATTTTAGAGCCATAATACCATTTTTTCCCATTTTCTCGCGTAGTTTAACCAAATAATAGAATTGTTAAAAATAATATTTACACTAAAACTAAATTTATCAAGTAATGTCATTTAATTTCATAGTTTCATGTTGCAGGATTTAGTTATGTGTTCTAAAATTATATAATGTTGGATAAAATTACATTTGTAATGTTGGATAACATGTTGGAGCAAGAGGAAATTTGGTGCTATAGAGCTAAACACTTCCAGTTTTGTGACAAGAAAATACAATTTGTTCATTATAAATCATCCCAAATGAAACAAAGGAACTGGGTATATGTCATCATAAATGATGATGGGAGGATGTTACCTGAAGGTAAGGACAATGGGAGATTAAGGGTTGACAGTTGTCGAACCTGCACAAAATTATAATTATAATTCTTCGATCTGCAAACTACTTGTAGTAGAATGGTATAAACCGAGTTGAACCCTGAAGATCCACTCAAATTAATCCTTCTTTGGGGGGGTTTGATTGACTGGAATAAACTGAAGAAAATAAAAGATCATGTTAAAAGCAAAGGTTGAAACAATTTAAGACAATATCAATCCAAGGAATTCAGAGGCTATTTTCATGGTTAATCATTGGTTATTAATAACATGCATTCAAGAGATTAAATTTATCAACTTAGAATCATGCTGAACCCCTACAATGATCCCGAGTTCATTACTAAAATAATTTCCAGAATTCAATTGATTAAGATTAACAAGATCAAATAACCACAAAATCTTATGTTAGATCTAAATCAATTTTATAATCGAAACCCAATTGAAGTAAATAATTAAATGAACACCTTCAATTTAATTGCTTACTATATGCTTTTTAATCATTGTATTATGATTAACCAATGAAGAATACAACATACATCAATAACAAATGTCATAACCAAAACATGTTAACCAATCAAGCTTTGATAAAAGAAATATGAAATTGAAGCAAGTGGAGTAGTAAAGCAAGATAGATGTAATTCAATGAGCATGTAAACGAAGATCAAACCTCAAAACCAAGATGAAAATAAGCTTGAATCCTTGAATTGAATAAAAACTTAGCCTTCCATGAAGACTTTACAAAAAGATGAATAAAAGTAAATGAAACTCTTAGTAATTTCTACTACAACTTGGATGCTCTTCTCCCTAGCAAGCCCTCCTATTTATAGAAGGGGAAAAGATGTCATTCCAAACATGATCACTCAGTCGTGACTAAGCATGTTTTGTCCACAAATGGACTTATTGATCAATTACCTAATGCATTTGTCCATTACTTTGAATTATTCACCTACTCTAGCTATCAATCACCAACTTGTCTCCCACTTGCATCGAGCATATCATCCTCAATCTGGCAGAATTCAAGAAGGTTTTCTTCAGATGAAATCAAGGCCTGGATCTTAGCTTTCAAATGTCGTTGGGTTGAGCCCAAAAGGAGGTTTCTAGCCCAAGTTATGGTCCAATCATTGAGTGTTGGTCAGCTTTTCATGTAATGCTGACTATTCTGTCTTTGAAGCCTATTTTGACCCACTAGCCATCCCATTTAGCTTTTGGGTTCTTCATCAAAGTTGTAGGAATTTCTTTTATTTTTCCTACAATATAAAGAACATAATTTTTAGATATCTAGAACTCAAGTTATGCTTGAAATACGAAAATAGTGTAATGATGAAAAAATGCAATTAAGCCCAATATGAGCCTGAATTGGCATAATATGCTTATGACTTGTTAATTAAGCATAAAAGATTTACTAAAAGGTTAAATTTCAGGGATGTTTAAAGTGTATGATTTGTATTTATCAAATTCCCCCACACTTACCTTTTGCACGTCCCGGGCAAAATTGGAATACAAGCATAAATTATTGACTCAAGAAGTGCTTTCTAATGAAATTAGTGAAATGTAAAGAAAACATGAGCTAGAGGTGATTACAAGACATCATAACATTCATGAACTCTTATCTTTATGCATCTCAAATGTTTTAGAAAGGCAACTTCATTTAAAAAGAGTAGATTCAAATTGATAGAACCTCGCAGGAAGTACTCTCAATCTCTCAAGTGTTTAAAAGGTATGTGTTTCTCTCAAATTTGACCCATGATAATTGCACTATCATAAGCTTGCTTGTCTTCTACTTATCCACTTCAAATTACACATACATCCACAAATCAAGAGGTCTTTATTAGGGTACTAATGGAGTGACAATTATGGAGAGGTACAAACAAATATAACAAGTTAAACCAAAGAGAGTAAAAGAGGTTTGGAGAATTAATCCAAGTAACAAGTGTGATAGATACATATGAAATCAAACATTGAATTTTAAGTACATCATTCAATCATTTGGATTCTTCATTCTTTTGCATATCTTCTTTTTTTCTTTTTTTTTCCTAGTTTTTTTTACATAACAAAGAAGCACTAAGTATGTAGCAACCCACATAATTAACTTTCCCCCACACTTGTTCAAGAATCCATTCTTATGATAAATCCAATACTCTTCTATTCTGTAAGGTTAGTTTGAAGTTTGGTTTTATACTTAAGTATGGAACGGGAGACAACAAATAAGGCTTAAAAGGGTGATTCAAAGGAAAATCATGTAAGGTTGGCTATTTAACTGGGTAATTTATTCAAGTGAAAGAAAAATTTTGCCTCAATGGCTCAATCATTTTCGTTCATGCACGTGCAAGTGTAGTTTCAAAAAGAATCAAAGCAAGTTCTGAAGTAACAAATTTCATGGGTGAAAATCACACAAGAAAGAAAGTTCAATTTATCAACAAGACTCAAATCCTCATGGCTAATAACTATCAAAATTAATCCATTCAATTCAAATCTTTGTTTCTAAACCAATTAATTTCAAGATGTTAGGAAATCAATTCAATCATGTTATAAAATCTTAAAATCACCTTTTTTCTATGTTTTGTTTTACACTTTTTAACTTTATTGGAAAGCTTAAAACAAAAACACAAATTCTTTTTTTTTTAACTAACGGGATGTGTATCAAGAGTTAAACATAACTCCTTACTCTGCCATCCTATTAATTTTTTTTTGAAAAAAACGGACCATCTTTTCCCTCCCCCCAACCTAATCAAGACCTTAATGTATTTATAGATTGGTGATTTTTTTTTTTTGAAAAATGATATTTAAATGAAAAACTATACAAGCACAACTTTAAGAGGAAGGAAAGTTACAGCCGGAGAGTGGTATCAGGATCTTCCTTCTTTCCATGTAGAACTTTGTTATTCTTGTCCACCTACTTTCTTGGTGCATAAGGTCCAAGTGAAAGGTTCTGCATTTGTTCAAGAAGTTCGTTAGCATTTCAAGAGGATGCCATGATTTTTATAGCGCTTGAGGTATAAATCCTTGATGCATAGCCTGTTCCAGAAAACTTAACAAACCATTATAAAAACCATTAACATTTAAGAACCCTTATGGCTTTTGGTGGAATTTAGAATTGGCACAAGACACAACGGTGAAGATATCTTCTAAGGTTCTGAGACCATTAGGTAATGCAATAAATGCATCAAATTTGTATAGCATTTGTGTCATACGTTCTTGCATTTTTGAAACCCTCAGTACGATACCTAGGGTAAGGATTGTGGTCTTTTTGTTATTACCATTCATTAAAGCAACACCCAAAACCTGGCTCCCTCTTGTGATTGCAGTTCCTGTTGTACAACCCTTCAGGCCTTGCACTTCCCCCTCCATACACAACATTGATCTTTCTAGCAACTAATGCTTTACCAAGGTCATAAGCTGCATGTCGGAATGCTTCACCTTTCCGAGATTGGTTCCACCAAAGACACAAATACTGTGGAATCTGCGTGTAGATGGTCCTGTAGTTTCTTTAAAGGAAGACATTTTGTTGTACCAATCATTTGTGAGAGTGAGAATTTATAAAGATGAAATAATCAGTACAAAGATCAAATTGTCATAATTTTCTCTTTTTTTTTATTAAGTGCTAGTCGGTGAAAAGATAAGCAAGGATAAACAAAGACACGCGTGAATTATAAAGTAAAAAAGAATCAGCTGAAAATAAAACTAAAAAAAATTAAAGACATGCGTGAATTATAAAGTCAAAAAGATACAACTGAAAAAAAATTCAAAGATGCGCATGCATATGAACAGTAGTTGTGATTCTGGCTCACATCTTCCTCTGGTTTTTTGTCCAATAACGGCTTGAACGCCTTCTATGAGTCAGGGATTTGCTTCCCATCCAATTTTCTTATAAACTGGTAAACATGGTCTTTTAGGGTTAGATTCCCAAGACTATATTGTTTCTTCTCCTTTCGGAATAATTCAGCTAAATCAAGAAGAACCATTTGAACCTGTCCACTAGGATGCGTCTCAAGAGTCTGGGAAATGTTATCCAAATACTCCTTACTCAATCCATCCTTAATGAATTTAATTTGATCTTCTCGATTTGTAGAAGTCATTCTGACATTCTTACATCTCGAGTACAATTCCATCTTGCACACTTATAACAAACTTGCATTCTTTTTTCTATTCTTTTTTTAGAAAAAGAACTCTTACCCATTCCCGACAAATGTCTAGAAAATGAATCTTGTGTTGAGTCTAAAAATATTATTAAATGTTTAATAATGTTTAGGTCTCATAACCCTAAGTTTTAATGCATAACAAATTTGGTTAAAGTATTCTGAGAAATAGTACAAATTCTATTAAGGGTATTTTATATGTTTCAGCAACTCTCTGAAGAGGCAACCCTCTGAAGTGTGCAACCTTTTGAAGGAGTAGAACCTGCTGAAGTTATTCAACCGTCTAAAGAGATGTACTGTCTGAATCAAGAAGACCTGCTGAAGACCTTCTACGTGGCATTTGTCTAAAGACAAAAGGCTTTCTGCTCAAGACTTAAATGCATCCTCAACGTCTTCCGCAAGCTTGTCTAATTTAAGGAAAGATTACAGAGAATCTTTTTGAGCTTTTTGAATCAACTCACCAGAAAAGGAAACTGTTGTAACATAGTACCTGTAAAAGTGTCAGAACTGTATCAAGGTCTGCACACCTGCAGTGTTCAAGTCTGAAGCTATCAGAAGATTGTCTCACAACGGTTCTCACAACATTTATTGATATCTCTCAATGGTGGTCTTAAGCAATCTTCAACGGACTCAATCTTGTTTCTGTATAAAGATTTGTGAAGGACTTCAAAGTGAGAGAGAGAAGAATACATATCAAGCCAAAACGCTGTCAAAATATACGCTGTTATTCTCTCTATTTCATTGTACATCAAATTTCATTTATCCTGAGTCTTACTCAGTTATATTATACAAGTTCATTTCAGAGGCCTAGTGGAAGAAATAATACTTGTGGTTGAGCCTAGAGAGGCTTATTGATTAAAAATACTTGGTTTAGAGCCTAGAGAGGCTTGACTGCAAAAGAATACTTGTTGTATAGAGCCTGAAGAGGCTTGACTATAAAAGAATACTTGTATCTAATCAGATAGTGGAAAATCCATTGCTAGTTGGCTTTGGGACTGGACGTAGCTCACAGTGGAAGTGGGTGAACCAGTATAAATCTTTGGCTAAGTTTTCTCTTACCCTTATCTCTTTATATTTGATTTACACTAACTTGAAGGGTACTGAGTAAACTATTTTATAAGCTGAAACTGGAAACAAATTCAAACGTATTTAAAAACAAGTTTCCAAAATTGTTTTATTGGACCTGCTGAAGCAACTTCAGCAAGTACCTCACTCCCAGTTTCAGCAAGTTACTTATATTTTTTGTGAAAAGTTGTGCTTGTTAAAGGTTCTCCTAAAATCAGTTTGAAATTATAAAACACTATTCAACCCCCTTCTAGTGTTTCCTGTGGTTTCTACAGTTGGTATCAGAGCTCAACCTCGGGTTGAGAATCTAACAGTGTTGTGGAAGAAGATCCTAGATGAAAACCTCAAAAGGCTATGGTCTCTACATCTCTAAAGGAGCATCTGTAACCAGGCCTCCAGTTTTCAACAGAAAAGATTATCTTTACTAGAGAGAACACATGAAGCTGTTCATTGAAAGCCACAATCTAGATCTCTGGGATATAATTGCTGACGGTGATTATGTTCCTAAGAGATATGGAATACCTACTCCCAAATCTGAGTGGTCCTATGAGCAAGTGGTCAAGGTTCAACTTAATGCTCAAGCAAAACTCTACTTAATTTGTTCTCTGAACAAAACTGAGTATGAGAAAGTTCAAGGACGCAACTCTGCTAAGGAAATATGGGACTGGCTAGCTTCACCTATTCATGAAGATGCTGAGGATAACAACACTGTCCAATTTGATTTAGAAGATTTCACCTCAGAAGATGGAGGGGACTCATCTAAAGAGACAAACGTGTGCTTAATGGCAAATAAACTCACCTTTGAAGGTACAGATTTCAAGGTAACATCTCTAACTCTTCAAGATGAATATGATGATTTGGTAGATAGTTCCAAGGAATTTTTCAGAAAGTACAAGAAACTCTCCAATGCATACACTGCTTTGTGCAATAAAAACAAAGATCTTGAAAAGGAGAATATTACACTTAAAGAAAAACTTCAGGAACATGAGAATAGTAATTCCAAAAGTCTATTTGACGAAAATCAAAATCTTCAAAGACAGGTTAAGGAACTTACTATAAACCTAGCCAAATTTGTAGAAGGAACTAATAATCTTAACAGATTATTAGGAACTCAAAGAAGTTTCAAAGACAAAAGAGGCTTGGGTTTCTCTGGCAAATCATCAAAACCATCAAATTCTGACTTTCCCAAAAAGACCAAAAAGAAGGTAGATGGGTGCATTCACTGTGATAAACTTGGACAACATGTGTCTAAGTGTAAACAGAAAGAAAAATCCACACCCAAAACTAACCCAAGTGGACCCAAGAATGTATGGGTACCAAAGATCTCTATTGTTTCACTTGAAGATGTCTTAGATAAATCCTAGAAGGCACCCAGAATTACAACAGAGGAATGGATGAGAGGAACCCTTGATGGAAAAAAGGTTTGTGTGCCCAGACCTACAAGCAAGAGCTACTGAAATATAAATCCTCAATATATTTCAGAAAATAATGTTGAGTCTCAGCAAAAGCAACACTCTTGATGATCCTCTGAGAACCCCTGTTGGTAACACTTTTTATTACTGCAAATTAAATATCTGAAATTATATGCTTTATATGAAAAACTATGAAATGTGCTTTGTGCAAACTTTCTGAAATGTGTGAAACCCTCTGATGTATGAACTTACTGATTTATGTGTCCTGCTGAAATGAGTGAACTTGTTGAACACATATACTCTCTGAAATGTCACTTGATGATGTGGCTCTGAGAAACGATTGGCCTTTTATCCTCTGAAGTTCGCACGTCGCACGACTCCCTATGTCTGCGCAACCAGTAACTGCCATCATTAATGTTATGTCTGAGTCTATTTATAGAGCGCATGTGAAGCTTCTCAAGGTTACACTCTCTTTGCTCTCACTCTCTCAACTTCCAGAAGATCTTTGTGCTCTCAAGCTCTCTATTTTTCTTCAAACCCTGCCTTCTTCAAAGCTCTTCTGCAACTTCAATGGCACCAAAGAAGGGAGATGCTGCCTCCTCCAAGGTTGGTGGGAAGATTGTTCCTACCCGGTGTGTTAACTTCTCAAACCTTGCTGAGCATGGCCACAACCTCACTGAGTACTTTAGAAGTGTTGGCTTCCATTTTTTGACAACATCTTCTGTGGATGGCCTGAAGCCAGTGTGTACGGATTCTGGAGAACTGCCAAAGAGGTTGAATGTGACAGAAGAATCTACCTTAAGGCTAAGGTTATGGGGAAAGATATTACTGTTAAGACTTCAATTCTGGAAGAAGTTACTAAGTTGAAGGCTAAAAGAGCCATTTTTGTCTCTGAATGGGAGGTGTGAAATGGAGGAAAAGGGATGTATAACCAAATGTTGTTTGGTTCAGAGACTCCAATAGACCTAAATGGAATTGGGTTGCTGCAAGTTCCACGTCTGCTGAATGCTATCCTTGGCTGCTGTGTGCTGCCAAAAGGTGGTGGTAAGAACCACGTTTCTGAGATTGAAAGGTTCTGCCTCATCCACTTGCTGCAAAAGAAGAAGATCAACCTGCCATGGATCATCCTCTACAGTATGATCAAGAGGGCAAGGGACTCTACTGCCAACCTTCCCCACAACACCCTAATAATGAAGATCATGCTTCACTACAAGCTTCCCGTGGACAAAATGTACGATCAGAAGCCCCCAAGCTTTTTCAATGCTAACACTGTTAAACAAATGGGGATTGAGATCAAGAAATCTGTTGTTGGATAATCTAAGGAAGCCCATGTTTCTGCCTTCCAGAAGTCTGTGCTGGAGATTCTAGAGGAAGAACTTCAAGGGGATGCTAGGAAGGAGGAATTCCAACCAGCTGCTGATGTCGAGTCTCAGAATTAATTTAAGTAATTGAAATTAGATTCAAGACTCATTATCCTTGGTTTTAATGACTAACAAATTAGATTGTATAGAAACAGGTTTTACTGAGAAAGGTATTATCTTTTGTATTTCAGGAATCCTGAAGAAGCAATTCTCAGAAGAAGATCAACTTGTTGAACTAGAAGATGAAGAACGAAGCAAGAACCAGAAGAAGAAAAATGGAACCAGAAGAAGAAAGCCATCTGAAATCAACAACCATCAGAAGAAAAGAGAGCTACTGAAGACAAGCGACTGAAGAGAAGAAGAAGAACAAATGGGCAAAGCTGAAGTGAAGATAAACTTAAAGCTCAAGGAAGAACAAGGGAAGAACAAAGCAGCAACCATCTGAAGAAGAAGCAATCTGCTGAAGAAAGGATCTCACTGAAGAAGTATCCATATTGAAGAATAGATTTTTTGCTGGAGCTAACCAACCTGCTGAAAATATGTGCGCAATGAAGATTGAACCTGCTGAACACATTCTCTCTGAACTTGATGACGTGGCATTTCAACCATCTGAAGTATTGGAAGCCAAAAGACGTCATGCAACGCTCTGAAGACTTGTGAGTCAATCTGAATGATATTTTTAAAGACTCAGGTCTCAGCAAGCATTAAAGACGAAGCTGAATTGGTGCAAAGATAAACAAAGGCCTTCGAGCACAACTTCATTTCCCGACACAAAAGAGGAAGCCTACTGCAAAAAAGCAAATAGAGGTCAGAGATAGGGTCAGCGCTGTTGCAACACCTACTTTGTACTTTCTCTGCAATACGATATCAAAGGCGTGCACCTCAAGTGAGAAGAAAAGCAGAACTCACAACGAGACAAAGGAGAAGTCTAACGGATCGTAGCGTCCTGCCTCCTTACACTCACAGAAAATAGAAAGAAGAAGAAGAGAAAGATAAATTTCAACCTGCTGAAGATCGAAGAATATCTCTCAAGCAAAAAAGCAAGATTATGAGCCTATCTTCTGTGTGTCAAAACTAATCCATCTGCACACCTAATCTGCTTAAGATCAGAAGCTACCAAAAGAAAATTTATTTCACAACGGCTCTAAGAGAATTAATCATTTATTCTCAACGGTAAACTAAGCAATCTTCAACGACTATATTTGCAGAACATATAAATAGCCTCATTGAAGGATTATGAAAATTGGCGGCCATGAATTCCAAGTTATACTTTGGCAATCCCATATTGAGAAAGGCAAGAATGTAGCCCAAAGGAGCCAATGGTCAAGCCCAAGAGAGAACCGGCTGAAGCTAAATTCAACATCTTATCAAGCCAACTCTCCCAAGATGAAGAAGCAGTTTAATGCTTATTAGATACAGTGTAGACATAGAGCTTAATTCATACACTTGTATCTCTGTAGATTCTTGTACTTAGAATTCACCTATTGTATCCTGAGTAGTACTCAGTAACCCTCTGTACAAGAAGAACAATGGTTTAAGTTTCTAGGAAACTTAATCTATATGTTGTAAACACTTTATGTGTCTGAGAGCCTGGAGAGGCTTGGAGGAATAAAGAATACTCGTTTGAGCCTGGAGAGGCTTGACTGTAAAAGAATACTTGTTGAGCCTGAAGAGGCTTGTCTGTAAAAGAATATTGCATGTGTTTCCTGGAGAGGCAGTTGAAAACAAAGAATACTCGTTGGGCCTGGAGAGGTCAGGTGTGCAAAGAATACTCGTTGTGTAACACCCTAAATTTCACAAGTAAGAATTTGATCCGTTGGAAACCAAATTCTAAACTCAGAATTTAGAATGTTATACTTTAAATATCAACCTGTTTATAAATTATCAAACTTCCAACTTAATAGGATAATTTACAACAAACATTAAGAAAATTAAAGTCTTTTATCTACATCAAGCTTAACTACCCAACAGAAATAGATCATAGAGTCCATTTTACAATTCTAATCCAAAGGTTACTACAATTTTAAAACATAAGTTCCAAATACAAGACAAGTTCTAGTCACCAATAAAAGGTAAATACAAAGAAAACATCCACTAAATATATACAACAAAAGGACTAAGTCTTCAGCTTTTCAATTTCACTTCCGAGGCTCATTAAGCTGGGGAGTAAGAACCTGAACATCTAACCAAAGTCCACATAACGTGTGGTGAGATACAATCTCAGTGAGTAAATCTCAATGCATGAATGCAATAACATATATCTCATGACATTTCAGGCCATAAATCACTATACCAAACCATATCAGTCTCAATTTAATATAATTAACAGTATGCTTAAGATGCTTGCCCGATAGGCCATGTACAATCACAGTCTAGAGTTAGACCTGAGCTCAGACTATAGGGGATATCTCCCCAGGGAACGAATCCCACCCTACAGTATTTGACCGAAGTCCAGTATTTGACCGAAGTCCATATTCTTTCAAAACTTAGATTGAATAACTAATTCGATACTAGAGATTGATAAATATCGCGAATTCCATCAATTTCGACACTTTCGATAGTCCGAACCTTTCGAAACGAACGAAATTCGACACTCAATTATCACCAAGTTCACATATTCATCAATTCCTAAATCGAAATCAATTATCAACCCTTAGTTCTCTCTTTCGGAACGAGATTAATCGGAGAAAACGAAGCGTTTCGACTTTTTGAGAGTTTCGAAACTTTCGAGAGTTTCGAAAGTTTCGAAACTAACGATTATCAAGAATCGTTCCGTTCTAACCGATTAAAATCCTTCCACATTACTCAATTATCAAACACAAACACAATCAATATCAACAATCAAGTATAATCAGAGAATTGGAGAGAGAGAAGTGGGTTCAAGGGTTTTGGAGACCAATTCCTAATTCTAACAATTCAAGTGAGAATTTACTCACCAAATGTAGCAATTCAAGTGATTAGATGGAAGAATTGTGATTCCTAGCTCCGTTCCGACGTTCCGACGTTCCTACTTCGTTTCGGCACTTCCTCTCTCTAGACTCACACTTTCTCTCTCTAAAACTATGTTTTCTCCCAAAATTCTGATGAATTTTGCGTCCCGGGTATATATATTTTCGTTTGGTAATCGATTACCAAAAGGTGGTAATCGATTACTGAAGGCAAAAATCACCTAAAAACCTATTCTGGAAACCTGATAATCGATTACCACCTTTGGTAATCGATTACTAAGAACCCAGGTTGCTGGTAATCGATTACAAGGGTTTAGTAATCGATTACCAGGGTCCAGACTCTCTGGTAAACGATTACTATCTCTTGGTAATCGATTACTAGTGAGCAAAAACTCTAAAAATCAAATTCTAACAAGTTACCAAACCATGACTTACCTTTTCCAACTTATTCTTCTTAATCCTCTAAGTTCATACCACATATTCAACATGGAATTCACATTTAACTTATCCAAATGTTTGGGATGTTACATTCTACCCCCCTTAAAGAAATTTTGTCCCCAAAATTTCACTAATATATATATATAAGGTAAGAGATCTTACCATAACTCAAAAGATTAGGGAAATGATTTTTGATCACATCTTCTTTCTCCCAAGTAGCTTCATCCAAAGTTAGACCTTCCCAAATTACCTTAACCAAAGGAATGTTTCTATTCCTCAGAGTCTTGGCACTCCTGTCAATAATCTGAATAGGTTTTGCAGGTAGTGTGAGGTTGTCCTTTAATTGTATTGGTTCAGAAGACAAGACATGAGAAGGATCAAACACATATTTTCTCAACTTAGACACATGAAAAATATTATGAATTTTGGAAAGATATGGTGGAAGATCCAATTTATATGCAAGAGGACCAATTCTTTGCAAGATTTGAAGTGGACCAATGTATCGGGGACTCAATTTCCTAGATTTCACAGACTTCCCTAGGCCAATGACAGGAGTTACTCTCAGAAACACATGTTCTCCTTCCTCAAACTCTAGTTCTTTTCTTCTTTTATCAGCATAACTTTTCTGACGGCTCTGGGCAGTTACAAGTTTTTCCCTAATCATCCTAATCTTATCAGAAGTTTCTTGAACCAAATCTGGACCCAACAGAGCTTTCTCACCCACCTCATGCCAACAAACAGGGGACCTACACTTCCTACCATACAAGGCTTCATATGGAGCCATGCCTATACTACTGTGAAAACTATTATTGTAGGCAAACTCTACAAGTGGTAGGTACTTATCCCAACTGCCCGACTCTTCTAGTGAACAGGCTCTTAACATGTCTTCTAAGGTTTGGATGGTTCTCTCAGACTGACCATCAGTCTGAGGATGGTAAGCGGTGCTAAATCTAAGTTTAGTCCCGAGTGACTGGTGTAGTGCATTCCAGAACCTTGAAGTAAACCTGAGGTCCCTATCAGAAATGATGCTAGAAGGAATACCATGTAACCTGACAATCTCCCTAACATACAACACAGCTAACTTATTCAGGGAGAAGGTATTCTTAACTGGAAGGAAATGGGCTGACTTAGTTAAACGGTCCACTATGACCCAAATGGTATCAAACCCTGCTTGGACTCGAGGTAAACCCACCACAAAGTCCATAGCTATGCTTTCCCACTTCCACTCAGGAATTTCTTAAGGTAACAGAACTCCAGATGGTTTCTGATGTTCCACCTTCACTTGTTGACAAGTTAGGCACTTAGACACAAACTCAGCTATTTCTCTCTTCATACTTACCCAGCAGAACCTCTTCCTCAAATCCTGATACATCTTAGTGGAACTAGAATGTATAGACATCTTACCCTTGTGAGCTTCTTCCAACACCAATTGTTTAACTCTACCCCCTTTAGGGATACAGATCCTTCCTTGAAAAAGAATCAATCCCTCACCTGACTTAGAGAATCTTAACTGCCCCTTTATACTTTGAAGATCAGGATCCAAATCCTGAGCTTCTTTAATCAGAGTCTGAAACTCACTGGAAATTTCTAACCTGTACATCTGAATGCTTCCTACTCTAAACTCCACAATTAGGTTCAAATCTCTAAACTTCTCTAGGAGACTCATCTCTTGTATCATCAAGGATGACACATGCAGGGATTTCCTACTGAGAGCATCAGCCACTACATTGGCCTTACTGGGGTGATATTTCAACTCAAAGTCAAAATCTTTCAAAAACTCCATCCATCTTCTTTGCCTCATGTTGAGTTCTTTTTGATAAAAAAGATAGTTCAAGCTCTTATGATCACTAAAGACCTCAAACCTTACACCAAACAGGTAATGCCTCCAAATTTTCAGGGCAAAAACCACAACAGCTAATTCTAAGTCATGGGTAGGATAATTCTCCTCATGAGGCCTCAACTGCCTAGATGCATAAGCTACAACCTTTCTATCCTGCATTAGAAAATCTCCTAGCCCCTTCCCAGAGGCATCACAAAATACCTCAAAGGTTCTAGACACATCAGGTAATGCTAACACCGGGGCACTGGTCAATCTATGCTTTAGTTCCAGAAAACTATGCTCACAATCGCTATCCCACACAAAGGCTTGACCTTTTCTGGTTAATTTGGTGAGAGGCAATGCCAAACGGGAGAAACCCTTAATGAATCTCCTGTAATAGCCAGCTAAACCTAGAAAGCTTCTGATTTCTGTAACAGTCCTAGGCCTTTCCCACTCAAGAACAGACTCTACCTTGTTAGGATCAACTGATACCCCTTCCCCTGAAATTACATGGCCTAAGAAATGGACTTTGTTTAGCCAAAACTCACATTTGTTCGGATTGGCAAACAATTTCCTTTCCCTCAAAACTTCCAGCACCAATCTCAAGTGTTTCTCATGATCTTCCAAACTAGAAGAGTAAATCAAAATATCATCAATGAACACAACCACAAATTTATCTAGGAAAGGTCGGAAGATTCGATTCATGTAATCCATAAACACTGCCGGAGCATTAGTAACACCAAATGGCATTACTAAGTACTCGTAGTGTCCATATCTAGTTCGAAAAGCGGTTTTATGAATATCTTCCTTCCTTATCCTGATTTGATGATATCCTGATTTCAAATCTAATTTGGAAAACACAGAAGCACCTCTAAGTTGATCTAGGAGGTCATCTATTCTAGGCAATGGATACTTATTCTTAATTGTAATTTTATTCAACTGCCTAAAATCTACACATAGCCTCATACTCCCATCCTTTTTCTTTACTAATAACACTGGAGCCCCCCACGGAGAGACACTAGGCCTGATAAACCCTTTTTCTAACAACTCTTCTAATTGCCTCTTAAGCTCACTAAGTTCTAAGGGAGACATCCTATAGGGTGCCTTAGAAATGGGTCCTGAACTAGGTAACAAATCTATGGTGAATTCTATTTCTCGCTCAGGTGGTAAGGTTAGAATTTCACTAGGAAAAACATCTTGGAACTCCCGAACCGTAGCCACATTACTCAAATCAAATTTTGTTTCTAAAGTTGAGGAAAGTAACAACAGAAAACATTCACCCCCGTCATTGATACTCTGGAAAACTTGAGAAATACTAGACAATAGAATAGACAACCTTTCCTTAGAAGGAACAGAAAAATCAGAGAAGACAACCTGTTTATTAAAACAATCTAGCAAAACCTGATTGGAAGATAACCAGTTCATTCCCAGAATAACATCAATACCAACCAAAGGCAAGCAAATCAAATCAACAACAAAAACTCTATCTTGAATATTTAAAGGACAGTTCATACACACAAGGGAAGTTGATATTGTTTCCTTAGCTGGAGTAACAACATTTAGAATATAAGGCAAGGAAAAGGTAGAGAAGTTTAGCTTATTTATACACTCAAAAGAAATAAAGGAATGTGATGCTCCTGAATCATACAATACAATTAAAGTCTCCTCTCCTAGAGTGCAATTACCTTTCAACAAATTATCTGAAGAACCGCTGAGGGTAAAAACCCTTCCAGTTGATTGAGGCTTCTGAGGTCCTTTGATTTTGGGGCAATCTCTCTGATAGTGACCGGGCTGCTTGCAAAAATAACATAATTTCTTTCCCACCAGACACTCTCCCCCATGCTCCTTCCCACACTTAGAACATACCCTAGTATCTTTAGGTTGTGAAGGTTGCACAGCCACGGGTTGTTTTCCTTGCCACCTAGGTTTGAAGTTCTTGTTTGAATTTCCAAATTCCACCTTCCTTTTCCCTTTATTATCTTGTGGTGCCACAGAGGATGTCACTCCCTTGAAATTCTTCTCAACGATATAACATTTGCTCACCAGTGTAGAAAAATTCCTGATTTCCAGGGCCGCCACACGATCAATTATTTCCGGCCTCAAACCTCCTTCAAACTGGGTGCACCTCCACTCCTCATCATTTACCGCCTGAAGATACCGAGAAAATTTTGACAATTCTTCAAACCTTGATACATATTGCCCAACCGTCATCTCTCCTTGTTGAAGTTGTAGGAACTCCGCTTCCTTTTGCCTCTTGATTGTCGCCGGAAAATACTTCTCCAAAAACAGATTTTGGAAAGCCTCCCAGGTCAATGGAGCTTCCGTCTCCACCGCTTGTATCCTTGCAGTCCTCCACCAATCCTCAGCTTCCCCCCTCATCATGTATACGGCCAAACTCACCTTAACCTCATTAGAACACTTCATTGCTTCAAAAATTCTGCTTTGGTCCTTAGGCCATCGAGCTGCCACGTCAGGATTGAAGTAAAATGGTTTGATCACAAGAAGGGGGGTTAAATTGTGATCTCTTTAAAGTTCTGCAAGTTTATCTTTTAATAAAAGTCTGCTCAAGATTAGTTCTTGGCTCTTTATTAGAAGATGTATCTTCAAAACTATACTTGTTAGAATAATACTTATTATGCGGAAAGTAGGATTCCTTTGATGGAACCAATTTAGTTAACACTTACTTAGGTATTAGGTAGTTTTAAAGACTTTGTATGCTCATGCAGTAATTAAGAGTTGAGATAAAGAAGATGACACAAAGGATTTATACTGGTTCACCTTTTCCAACCAAAGGCTACCTCCAGTCCCTACCTCCAGTAGGATTTTCTCACTAACAATCTCAATTACAACCTTGGGTAGACACTACCACTAGTATTCTTTTCCCACAGCCTCTTTAGGCTTCACACAAACACAACACACACTGCAATAACAGTTCCTGTCTTACTGCAGAACCTTCTGCAGAAGCACAGGATCAGAAATCGGCAGAACTTGCTTCTGCAGACTTCACACTAACAAAGGCTTGCACTCAAGCCTTTACAAACTCACATAGACTCACTACAGAGTCTTGACAACCTCTCAAACACTTTACAGAACCTGTCCCAAGTGATTTTACAACTCAGTAATCACTTGGACCTTGCAGAAGCATAGTACAGCAAAGGTAAAGTGTAAAAATGAACAAAGCTCACTAGATTACAATCAGAACAGTATTAGCAGCTTCTAGTGAGCAGAACTCCCCCTCAATGAGATATTCAAGCTGATGAAAGAAAATCTGAGGAGAGAGAAAATGTGTTCCAGAAGAAGGAAGTATTGAGTCAGAATTCTATTGTGCTTCTGGAGGGAGAGGTGTGTCTCATTGTGAAGAGAACACCTTCTTTTATAGGTGAGGAGCCTTGTAGCCGTTGGGGATCAGTCCAAATGGTCCAGCTGTGCCTTTTGACAAGTCCCTTTCAGGTACAGCTGTTAAAGCTGCCAAGTGCAGCTGGCTGTTTGACCAGCTTCATGCTTCTGCAGAACCATGCTTCTGCAGACAGCATACTGGTTCTTCTCTTCACCTATGCTTCTGATCAATGTTGAGGAGGATCTCTGGATGAATTCAAGTGTAAATAGACTTGTTTAACTTAGCTGATTCATCAGATGAAGTAATTACAGATCCTGTCATTGATCTATGCTTCTGCAGAATTCTGCTGCAACTGTTGCTTCTGCAGAATTCTGCTTCTGATGAGCTGTGAATGCTTCTGATGGGCTGCAGCTGTAATGCTATGCTTCTGTGATATATTTGAAGCCTTTTTTCTGAGTTGTACTTGCAGCTAATGATTTCTCTTCTTTTAAGTGAATCTCCCTTCTAATATGCTTTCATTTGAAGTTCTTCTTAGAAGCTTCTTTCATGCTTCTGGAGATTCAGAGAAGTGCTTGACAGCTTCTGATTTTTATGATTCATCATTCCTTTAAATTGTATTACTCCTTATTAGTCCAGAAGTAATGAATCATGCTTCTCAACCTTTTCTTTATATGATGGTTCCTGCTTCTTCAAAGTAAGACCTGTTGCTTCTGAATACACACTCAAATGAAATGATTAGTCTCCTTTGAAATCAGAATTGTGCTAAGTTCCATTTGATTTAGTTGTCATAATTAAAACCACTTTGAGGGGATATTTGAACCTTACAAGGATCATACACCCCGTTGAATTGTGGAGGGTTATGCTTCCTGAACTCGGACAACCCAACAGAGAAGACATCCACAGTTGGTGGTGGTTGCTCCGGTCGTTGCCTTGCTAACTCTTGTAATATTGCAGTGTTGGTGGCTGCTTGGTTCCCCATCATTTGTGTAAGTGCCTGGAGTGCTGCCACCATTGGATCTGGTACCGGTTCAGGTGAAGGTGAAGGAGATGGTTGTCTAACCCTTGGCCTACCCCTCCTGTTGCTCGCCATAACTTCCAACATATCATAAAGCAAATCTCGAGGTGATCAGTCTCGTAATTCACAAAATAATACATAAGAAATTATCAACAAACCACAGAATATTCTAATACTCACAGTCCAATTGGATTGAACTGCTCTGATACCAAAATGTAACACCCTAAATTTCACAAGTAAGAATTTGATCCGTTGGAAACCAAATTCTAAACTCAGAATTTAGAATGTTATACTTTAAATATCAACCTGTTTATAAATTATCAAACTTCCAACTTAATAGGATAATTTACAACAAACATTAAGAAAATTAAAGTCTTTTATCTACATTAAGCTTAACTACCCAACAGAAATAGATCATAGAGTCCATTTTACAATTCTAATCCAAAGGTTACTACAATTTTAAAACATAAGTTCCAAATACAAGACAAGTTCTAGTCACCAATAAAAGGTAAATACAAAGAAAACATCCACTAAATATATACAACAAAAGGACTAAGTCTTCAACTTTCCAATTTCACTTCTGAGGCTCATTAAGCTGGGGAGTAATAACCTGAACATCTAACCAAAGTCCACATAACGTGTGGTGAGATACAATCTCAGTGAGTAAATCTCAATGCATGAATGCAATAACATATATCTCATGACATTTCAGGCCATAAATCACTATACCAAACCATATCAGTCTCAATTTAATATAATTAACAGTATGCTTAAGATGCTTGCCCGATAGGCCATGTATAATCACAGTCTAGAGTTAGACCTGAACTCAGACTACAGGGGGTATCTCCCCAGGGGACGAATCCCACCCTACAGTATTTGATCGAAGTCCATATTCTTTCAAAACTTAGATTGAATAACTAATTCGATACTAGAGATTGATAAATATCGCGAATTCCATCAATTTCGACACTTTCGATAGTTCGAACCTTTCGAAACGAACGAAATTCGACACTCAATTATCACCAAGTTCACATATTCATCAATTCCTAAATCGAAATCAATTATCAACCCTTAGTTCTCTCTTTCGGAACGAGATTAATCGGAGAAAACGAAGCGTTTCGACTTTTCGAGAGTTTCGAAACTTTCGAGAGTTTTGAAACTTTCGAAACTAACGATTATCAAGAATCGATCCGTTCTAACCGATTAAAATCTTTCCCCATTACTCAATTATCAAACACAAACACAATCAATATCAACAATCAAGTATAATCAGAGAATTGGAGAGAGAGAAGTGGGTTCAAGGGTTTTGGAGGCCAATTCCTAATTCTAACAATTCAAGGGAGAATTTACTCACCAAATGTAGCAATTCAAGTGATTAGATTGAAGAATTGTGATTCCTAGCTCCGTTCCGACGTTCCTACTTCGTTCCGGCACTTCCTCTCTCTAGACTCACACTTTCTCTCTCTAAAACTATGTTTTCTCCCAAAATTCTGATGAATTTCGCGTCCTGGGTATATATATTTTCGTTTGGTAATCGATTACCAAAAGGTGGTAATCGATTACTGAAGACAAAAATCACCTAAAAACCTATTCTGGAAACCTGGTAATCGATTACCACCTTTGTTAATCGATTACTAAGAACCCAGGTTGCTGGTAATCGATTACAAGGGTTTAGTAATCGATTACCAGGGTCCAGACTCTCTGGTAATCGATTACTATCTCTTGGTAATCGATTACCAGTGAGCAAAAACTCAAAAAATCAAATTCTAACAAGTTACCAAACCATGACTTACCTTTTCCAACTTATTCTTCTTAATCCTCTAAGTTCATACCACATATTCAACATGGAATTCACATTTAACTTATCCAAATGTTTGGGATGTTACACGTTGGGTCTGGAGAGGCCATGTGTGCAAAGAATACTCGTTGGGCCTGGAGAGGCCAGGTGTGCAAAGAATACTCATTGAGTTGCATGGAGAGGCAATTGAAAACAAAGAATACTCGGTTGTAATCCTGCGGGATTACTGGAAAATCCAGTGGTGGTTTGCCCTGGGACTGGATGTAGCTCACTGGGTTAGTGGGTGAACCAGTATAAATCTTTGTGTTAAGTTCTCTCTTCCCTTACCTCTTTACTTTCCGCTGATATATGTTTTAATCTAACCAAGGAGGGTTAAAGAAAAGAGTTTTATTAATCTAAACAGAAAACAATCTTTTCTTTAAAGGGAAAATTATTTCAAAAAGGTTTTATTCAACCTTCCGAGTTTTATTAGCAAGTTGATGAACACTCCAGTTTCGGAAGGTTGATCAAATATTTTCAAATATGTTTTGCTTGTTTCGAAAGGTTTTCCAAAATTTGTAAAGATTAAAAAAACACTATTCAACCCCCTTCTAGTGTTTCCTGTGGTCCTAATAGCTGAAACCCTTGAGAAGAAGGTGGTGAAGAAGAAAAGAACAAAGGTTTCTCAAAAGACTCTTGCACTTGTTGACTTGGAGCGTGTAAGGGAAGTGGAAGCATCCTTTCAAAAGGCAACACCATCTAAAAAGGTGGTTGAGGTAACACCACTAAAAGCTTCTGAACCTGTTCAGAAGGTTCACATTGAACCTGCTGAAATTGTGGGTCAGTCTGCTGGAGTGCCTGTTATTTAGGACACCAAGCCTACCTTAACCCTTAAGGGACAGGCTGTGATGGTTGATTCCCATAGTGGAAGCTCTTCTGAGAAGCCTCTGTTGGTGATGCCTCTTGCAACAAGTCACCTTGATCCTTAGTTGCAACAGGTTGCTGCCTTGGCTAATGCCCTAGAAGAGGAAGAAGCCAGAAAAGCCAAGGAGCAGGAGGAAACTGATAGGTTAATTGTTGTTGCTGCACAACAAGCAATTCTAGAGGAGGAGAAGCTTGAAAAGTCCTCTGTTCCAAAAAGGAAAAGGCCTTCCAAGGCTACAAGATTGAAGAATAGAAGACTGCTATCTATTGTAAGGGAAGAAGCTCCACCTCAGATGATAACTAGGAGCAGATCTATCCCAAAGGATGATGCTGGAATTTTTCAGCAAGTAGTAAAACAAATGAAGTCTCAGGAGGCTTTGGATCTAAAGAAGATAAGAATTGTAAAAAGACCTATCAAGCCAGCTGCTCAGTATGTTCCCTACAACCCCTTAGTGAATCCTCTTACAGAAACCATCAGGTATAAGAGGAAGATGCAGGAAATCAGTAGGATGCCCATTCCTGAAGCTGAACCTTACAAGAAAATCAAGGTCAATTTTGGGAATCTTGATCCTATTGATTTGGAGGATGATGTGAGTCCCTCCAAGGTTCCAGTGAAGGTGCTTGAAGCTGCTGTGATTGCTGAGAAGGTCACTGAACCAGTTGCTGAGAAGGTTAGTACACCTGATGATGTTGAGAAGGATGCAAAACATATGGTTGCAGAACCCACAGTTGCTGAACCCATTCCTGCTAAACCAATATCTTCTGAACCTGCTGATGTTGTTGATCCACCTTCACCCCGACCCCCTACATATGCTGAAGTAGAACAAGTTGATGAGAGGATGTCTACTGAGCTTGCAATTGTTCCAGTTTTATCAAGTACAATTGATTGGGGGACAAAAGGAAGCTATGTAAGAAAAAGGGATGGGAAATTTGTTTAGGAGGGTGATCTTACCCCAAGGGAGAGGATGTGGAAGTCCAAGTCAAGAGATCTATCAAGAAGACCATCCTTTGACAAGGTGGTTCCTGTTACAAGTTTTGAAGACTTGCTGAGGGCAGATCAATTTCCACATAAGTTCTACTCAACCCCCTTCAATCAGAGACTGAGAGTGCCCAAGTTCCCTAACCTCTATGAAGAGCTACTTTACTTCAGAGACTATCCTCCTCTTCTCAAACATTCTGGATTGCATATTGATTCCCTTGATGCTGCTAGGGCAAGAAGGTGTGCTACCCAAAAGGATTCTAGTGGTGATGTCTTATCTGATCAGCTTGAGAGGATGCGGCAAGGAGTTTAACCACCCAAGCACCATTGGAAGAAAATTGATGTGTACTCCTCAGACCATGTGAAGATACCTGCTGAAGACTGGATTTTCATCAGGCATCTCAACCTAGAAACTGAGTTGTATGCAAGGTACATAGTTGCCTCTGCTGGGTGTAAGAATTTCAAGCCTCCTAAGCCCCTCACCTTGAAGCCATCCACCACTATCTTCTGGCAACCTGACAGAATCATTCCCAAGCTACCATTTACTGAAGGGGTCAATGATAAGAAGAAGATGCCCAAGTTTTATTCTGCTTACTTGGATGACCCAGAACCCATGACCAGAGAACAGTGGGAGAGAGTTCTTGAAGATGTTAAAGCCTATGGTGGGCTAGATCATTCTTACAAAGATTGGCTATGGAACTCTTACTGGCATGAGAGGGAGAAGGAAGGTTCTTGCTCTGGGACAAAGTTTGATTTTGCTGACTCTATAACCAGGAGCACCTTATCAATTCAAGAATTCAGAACTTGGTTCCCTGGTACCTTTCCCGGATCTAAGCATGAATGATAAGTGCTAAATTAATGATAAATTTCTATATAATTATAGCACTTATCAAGGGTAAAATGTTAGATTTATTCCCCAAATTACCTCTTTTTAGTAATAAATCAAGATTTCGTAATTATTTAATTCAAATTTGAATTTGATGCTATTTTGATAAGCAATCTGTTGATTTTGAAGAAAAAGAGGGGAGTTTTAAATGAAGAAACAAGATAACATCTATTTGAAGAAAGAATCTGCAGATAAGATCCTAAATGGCAACAGATCAAGATGAAATTAGCAGTTATTTGGATAAAGATTCTGCAGATAAAACTCTCAATTCAAATTGAAGATAGAATCAGCACAAGATCAAGCTAAAAAGAGGGAAAAAAGGAAAGCGTAGCAGACAAAGATAAGATCAGGAAGAGATCAAGATGAAAAAGAGGAAATCAGGAAAGCAAAAACGGTGAGCTGCGCTCCACCTGCGCTGAGCGCAAGTGGAGCGCAGGAATAAAAATTACTCTTTGTTTCCTGCGCTTCATCTGCGCTGAGCGCAAGTTGAAGTGCAGGAATACAGAAACAGATTTGTAATAAGATTTCCAACAAGATTCCTTCCAGATTTCAGATAGCTTTCCAACTTCTATTTAAAGTATCTTTTGCATAGATCAAAGAAGAGACAACAGAGCAGAGCTAGAGCTAGAGAAAAGTGTGACAGTTTCTCTATTGGTTTGTAATGGCTTCCATGAGTAGTTAAACTCTCCCATCGAATTGAATGTAGTCGATTCAATCCCCAATTGTATTTGAATTCTCTTTGTTATATATGAATCCCTGTTTTTATAGTATCGGTGTTTTTATTCTGTTCTTAATCCTTAGCTTCCGCCTTTATGTCGGACTTATGAATTGGTTTTATGGGGCGCACTGGAAAGTGGTTTATAAAATCATGAGCGAGTTTGGGGGAACCTAGGAATAGGAAACTTGAATTATGATTGGTGAAAACACTCAAGTTGTCACTGTGGGAACTAGGGATGTCAACGGGGCGGGGCGGGCACGGGTAGTAGCTACCCGCCCCCGCGGGCAAAAATGTGCCCCGTACCCGTCGCGGGTACCCGTTTAACGGGTATTAGATACCCGCGGATACCCATGGGTATCCATGGGTACTTATTAAAAATGTGAAAAAAATTCAGAAAACTTAAAAAAATTTGAAGATTGTGAATAATCCAAAGAATTTTTTAATTTCGAAGCACAAAACCCATGGAGATCCAAATAGCATTTTTTTTATGTTAAAAAATGGCACTAGCTTCATGTACTGAAGTAAATAAAGCATTGTCAAACCCTCTAATTTCAAAGTAGCAAAGAAAATTTTTAATCAATGCTCATTTGCACAGATACAATGTAATGCTAATTTGCACCGTGGGGCTGAGGTCATTTTGAACAATTCTTAATTTGTGTTAATTAAATCTAGATTCTAATAAGAAAAGCACTGACAGATCAAATCTCTTTGCTCATTTCACATGGCTATCATTTTAGTTTCACACATGATTACAATCTCAGATAACCCTATAATTTTTTATAGAACACATAACCCAGTAAATAACACAACATTAGTAAAAAGAAAAACACAAATTCTCATGCTTGATACAAACTCACAAATACTTTTTATGTTAAGATTTTACATTTCAAAAAGGTATCCATACAATGCAGAAGACAATTATTTTCAAATCAAAAGATAATATCAATTAGCACAAGACGGAAGAAACAGAGGGTAACTTGCGGAAGCAGCCGGGAAGGAACAGAAGCTAACTTGCGGACGGAAGAGACGAACCACCAGACGCAGCCGTGCGCGGAGGAGGTTGATGGATTTCCTGGCAAGTTTACCAGTAGTCCAGTAGTTTTAGAGTAAGTAGAGTATCGTATTTACAGGGAGCGGTTTTAACTTGTAGAGTTATAGTAATTGTATTTTCAATTAAAACGTTTTCGTGAAAAAGGTTGGTTGGTTTCGGAATAAAATAAACAAAGATAACACGAGAAAAGTAGTATTTAGGACTAAGATTTGATTTCGTTTCATCTCCCCCCTTGTGTATTCGAATCCTTTTTCCCTTATTTATGATCGTACTTGTAATTACCTTAGCATTGTTTAATTACAATAATTATAAGGCATGCCTGGTAATTATCGTACCCGCAAATTCCCCTATAACATCATAATTAAACGCCAAAAGCTATTCTCTACAGGCATTCAAAGTGGCATTTGGCGACCCCGAACATTCCCCGTATTTTGCAATCAGCGCTATCGATTTAGCCATACTTTCACATAAGGCACCTACGGAGGGGTGTGTCACTCATTGAACCTCCGATCGTTAGAATACAATCATTATGCTACGATATGATTAAACTGAGTACCTTTAGCAATCCGAGAATAAGCTTCATGAACAACTCCATGCTCACCTACCTCTGATACTAGCCGGAGTTCCACTTTTTGTATCCAGAGCACTAGCCTACCATCTCGGCGCACGCGCGGAGTTGATGTATTACACACAGCATAAAGATACCGATAAATTACAAGCATAGAATCATAAATAAAATAGAAAAGAGAATTCTTATACACAAGGGGATTGAATCTACTACATCAAATCCTACTAGAGAGCTTGGCTACTCATGGTAGCCATTACAAACTACTGAGAAATCTGTCACCTTTCTCAATCATATACTACTCTCTCTGTGTATCAGTGTTTATGGTCCCGAGGACCGTGTGTGTGACCTATGCAAAGGGTCTATTTGTAGACTTGGAAAACCTTCAAGGGATCAGGTTGTGATGTCACTAGTGAGTGTTTAATCCAATCAGAGGCTGTCTTTTCATTAATTGACGTCATTGTTGTGAAGCTTGACCAATCAGGAGCTTCCCCTTCACTAAATGACGTCACAGCGCGCGGCTTCATTAATCAGGACACGCGCTTCATGTGCGCTAAGCGCACATGAAGCCTGGCCGTCAGCGCTCTACGTGCGCTTAGCGCACATGAAGCCTGACCGTCCGCGCTCTACGTGCGCTTAGCGCACATGAAGCCCGACCGCTGCTGTTTTCCTTGATTTGTGGATCTAACCTCTTGATCTCCTTCTGATCTTATCTGGTTTTCCCTTTATCCCTTTATCCGAATTATTTTGTATTTATCTGCTTGTATTTGAATTTGAAAAGATTCTTTGCAGGATTCTCTGATTTTCTTTTATTTATTTAATTTCTGAATCTGCAATATCCTTCATTCTGATGCTTTTTCCACTCTTGTCCCAAATCTGCTATAATTCTGCATAAAATAGCAAATTTCTATTTAAAATAACATCATATTCAAATTTGTGTCAAATAAATACAATTATTATAAATATTAACAAAAAGGGATATTTTGGGGCATAAATTACTATTTAATCCTTGATAAGTGTAATAAAAACTATATGGAATTAACGCTAATTTTACACTTATCAAATACCCCCAACTTAATTTCTTGCTTTTCCTCAAGCAAGACACCCTTGCAGTCAAATTTCAAATCACCCTTGAATAAAATTCTCAAAACAAATACAAGAAAAAAAATTTTGTTATCTCTTTATTAGGCAGAAGTCACTTTTCATTTTAGGAAAAATCAAGACCAAGTGATATTACCATGGCTCAGCCAGAATTAGAATACAAACATCAATTTGAATTTTCTCAGGAGTAGTAAATAAAGCAATAAACAAATACCAAGGAACTTCACTCATGCTCACGGGTACTGTTTTCCTCAATATTTTCACCACTGCTGAACAACTAATATTGATAGTCGTTTCTAGTTCCTAAGCTTGTTTATGGTTGATATGGATCAAAAGGTCTTTTCAAGGCTGTAATGAGGCTGGATTATCAAGAATTTATGGTTTTTCTTAGATAAACAATAAACATCTAGAATAGAGAGTATCTTTGGATGTTGCTTTTGATTTTCTCTCCTTCCACCATTTTTTCTTGATTTATTTCTTTTCTTTGCAGGCATCTTTCCTTGTTTGAAAATGCACTCCCCCCAACTTATTCAGTTTATTCACTTTTTCTTTTTGATTTTAGGGGGAGTGCTCTTCTTTTTCTTTTTTTTCTATACCTGCTCCTTGGAATTTCAACATTTTCTTCCCATTATTTTTCTACTTGCCACCTTGCTCTCTATCCCAAATGTGTGAGGGACAGGATATATATTTCTTTTGGCTTGGGTGAACAAGAATAAACAATTTAGGCTCAAAATGGGTATTCAAAAATTGGAAAAATTGTATCAAGGTTGGTTTTTTGGCTTTGGGCAGATATATTAAAAACAAATTTTTGCCTTTCTCATTTCCATATTTACCAAAAATAGCAAAAAATCTAAAAACTCAACCAATAAAAATTGACAGACAGCGGTGAAAAACTCTCAATTTACTTTTTGGGCTCTCAACTCATCGGTTACTTGGCTAAATTCCTTGGAAAATATTTATTGGTTTTAATTAACTACCCTGATTGATTCTCATGTGAAGCATTCTTATCTTAATTGATTATGGGATTAATCACAAGACCTTTTTTCTTCCTAATCTGGTTAGTTAAACTGCCTAATTTCAGAGATTTTTCAAAAAAAAAGTCCTTTTTTTTATTTCCTAAATCCTAAGTCCTAAAAATTTTAAAAATCCTAAAAATGAAAAAAATAAAAAAATTCTAATTAGGGGTCCTAAAAATTAAGAAAATAGAAAATAAAAGAAAGAAAAGAAAGAAAAACACCAATGTTAATCTTCATCCTCTGTATCCTGTGGGTCCTTGTTATATTCTCCAGCTGCTGCTGCTTCACCTCCCTCCTGGAAGAATAGGCCTGTCCCCAGGCCACTGCTAGAATATCCGGAACTCTTCAAATAACATGCCTGAGTATGGGTCTTGCAGCAGCCTGTGCACTCGGGAATCTCATGGGATCACATTTTCTGATCTTTTTCCCCATGCCTTCTCCTTGTGAGCTAAAGCCACGGGAAAGACTAACAATTTATTCCTAGGCATCTGAAAAATCAAATAACAACAATTAGTTGCACATTTATTTTAATGATGCCTTATACCCATTCATGAAGAACATGGAAGCCTATCATTAACCAATTGCATGCATAAAGAATTATTTTCAACAAAAATTTTACTGCACTTGGTAATGCCTTCCTAAAAACAGAATATACTCATTTGTTTTGCAAGTATTCAATTAATCAACAAAAAGTGAGAGTTTAAATTTTTTTTTGAAAGAGATAGAGCATAACACTTTCCAATTTAATAACTTACAAAACAAAGAGTATTCCAATCAAGCATAATGTTCTTCATGTTCCACACAGATTAAAGATAGCAGATAATAATATTCATAATCTTAAAGTTGCTATCCTAAAGAAAACATAATAGATAAGATTTTTAATTGGTAAAAAAAATAAAAAAAATGCATGAAATTTGAAAGTTTCAAAATTGATTGAAGTTTGTTAGTGGAAAAAGTGAAAAAAAAGCTTAGGGAGTAGAGAAACAGTACATGAGAAAATAGAAGATTTTTAAAATTTTGTACTGCTACGCTTCACCTGCGCTCGACGCAGGTGAAGCGCAGAAAACAGTGACTAAAATTGCAATTGTGCGCTTCTCTTGCGCTTAGCGCAATTGAAGCGCAGAAAGCAGAATGAGAATTTGCAATTTGCAGTCACGTTTTCTGCTACTCCCTATTGTTTTTTTTTTAAAAAATATTTTGTTTTCCACAAACTTATTTCAATTAATTTTAAAAATTTCCTAAATCCTAAAAAAAATGAAAGATCCTAATTACTAAAAAAAACAAAAGAAAACAAACTAAAAACTTAAAAATCTCTGGGTTGCCTCCCAGGAAGCGCTTGTTTAACGTCTTATAGCTCGACGCCTACTTTGTTAGGGTGGCTGATACTGAAATCTTTTGGTGAGCTTGTGAGCTGCACCCTTCCTTTCTTTGGCACATAAGCCTCCCCATAACATTGCCTTGGAGCAACCTGTAGTGTGAAATGTCTTTAAGCATTTGGGCTTCTTTTTAGAATTAGACCATGCCTCTGACTCCCTTGGCTTGACTCTTCTTTTCTTTATTATCTTGCTCTCAGGTACATGAGTCTTCTTCTCTTTAAGCCTTAATGATTCACCATTGGTTGCTCTCAAATTCTTTGCCTTGCAGGGATCTTTGATATGAAATACTCCTGACCACTTGATCTTCAATCTGGCTCTAGGCTCTGAGTTTGATTTTAGCATGACTTTCCTTCTCTTTGCCTTGTTCTGGTCAGTGTGCTTCCATGCCTTTCTTTTGGGAGGTCTGGAAGGATCATTACTTGTACCATACCTTTCTTGATCTTCCTTTGCAGGACTGGTTAGAAAAGACACGGTCTTTGGTCTTGATATATCTTCCCTTCCTTCCTCGGGCTTTGATTTATCATCCCTCTGTTCACCTTTCTCTTTTCCCTTTCACAGTCATATTCTTCTTCAAGCACCATCTTCTGTGTTTCATCCCCTCCTTCTTCCTCTTCTACCTCTACTGCACCTTCTTTTTCTTCCTTTTCTTCAGCCAGATTATCGTTGATATCATTGCACTGCTCTTTAGAGTTGAGTGGTGCATTTGCTGAAAACTTCCAATATATATTTTGTATTTCTTCTAGGACAAGGTCAACTGATAGTCCTTCTCTTTCACAATATAGCTGAAAATAGTCTTTGTCTGAATGTGTGAACTCTTCTTTTTCTGCTTCACATTCTTCTTCTTCATCTTCTTTATCAACTTCTTCTGATTCTATTTCTTCAGCTTCCTCTTCTTATGCTTCTTCAATTTCCTCTTCTTCAGCTTCCTCTTCTTGAATGTCTGGAAAAGAGCAGTCACCGTTGAGATGATCACCTCCGCAAAAGTCACAAATTAATTGTGATGACTGGATAGGATAAGCGTGAACTGTTTGCGGTGGCTGAGAATGGTTTGTTATCTTCTTATTGAGTGCTTCTAATGACTGCTCCAACCTCCTGAGTCCATCTTCAAAGATCTGCTTATGGGGTGAAACATCATCTTGAATCGGTGCATGGGAGAAATATTTTGATTCTTGCTTGAATGAAGAAATGTGTGCCTTGGTTTGAATGTAACAAGGCTTGCAACAAAATCTTCTTGCAAATTTTTCTGCTACCACGTTCCAATTTTTCAGACTTCGGCTGGGGTGTGACATTAACCAATCCTTGGCTTTTCCTGCAAGAGAAAAGGAAAATAGACGTAAGCATGCAACTTCTTTGTCATTCTCTTCAAAATCCATAGTTTCAACTAGTTCCAGGAATGTAAAAAGATGATTATTTGGATCCTCGTGTGCCAATCATGTGAACTGTTGAGCTATAACAAGTTGAAGATGTGATTCTTCAAGTTCCACAGCTTTTGTATAAATTGGGTGAGCAGTACTTGAATGATGAAATATCCCCTTAGGCATGATATAATCTCCCAAAGTCCTCCTTCTGGATTGTGTTCCTTCCATTAATTGATTTTGAGATACCTGTCTTCAGCACTATTCAAGAATACAAACAATTGTTAGCCCAGGAAGGTGAAACAAAACATATATATATATATATATATATATATTAAAAAAACGAAAATAATAAAAAAACGAAAATAAAAAATAATAATAAAAAATAAAATCCTAAAATTCTAAGATAGAGTTTGAATTTGAAATAAGATATTTACTTATCCTAAATTCCTAAAAGAACTCAAACAAGATAAGCATTGAAGATAAGATAAGATAAATTTCAAATTTCAAATTCAGAAATATTTTTATTTTTAATAAAAATAAAATACGAAAATAAAAAAATAAAAGAAAAAAATTTAAAACAAAATTTAAAACTTAAAAATATATTTTTTTTGAAATTTTTGAAACAATCGAAAATACAATCAACTAAAATTATACAAATTGAGACACCGCTCCCCGGCAACGGCGCCAAAAACTTGATGGATTTCCTGGCAAGTTTACCAGTAGTCTAGTAGTTTTAGAGTAAGTAGAGTATCGTATCCACAGGGAGCGGTTTTAACTTGTAGAGTTATAGTAATTTTATTTTCAATTAAAACGTTTTTGTGAAAAATGTTGGTTGGTTTTGGAATAAAATAAACAAAGATAACACGAGAAAAGTAGTATTTAGGACTAGGATTTGATTTCGTTTCATCTCCCCCCTTGTGTATTCGAATCCATTTTCCCTTATTTATGATCGTACTTGTAATTACCTTAGCATTGTTTAATTACAATAATTATAAGGCATGCCTGGTAATTATCGTACCCGCAAATTCCCCTATAACATCATAATTAAACGCCAAAAACTATTCTCTACAGGCATTCAAAGTGGCATTTGGCGACCCCGAACATTCCCCGTATTTTGCAATCAGCGCTATCGATTTAGCCATACTTTCACATAAGGAACCTACGGAGGGGTGTGTCACTCATTGAACCACCGATCGTTAGAATACAATCCTTATGCTACGATATGATTAAATCGAGTACCTTTAGCAATCCGAGAATAAGCTTCATGAACAGCTCCATGCTCACCTACCTTTGATACTAGCCGGAGTTCCACTTTTTGTATCCAGAGCACTAGCCTACCATCCCGGCGCACGCGCGGAGTTGATGCATTACACACAGCATAAAGATACCGATAAATTACAAGCATAGAATCATAAATAAAATAGAAAAGAGAATTCTTATACACAAGGGGATTGAATCTACTACATCAAATCCTACTAGAGAGCTTAGCTACTCATGGTAGCCATTACAAACTACTGAGAAATATGTCACCTTTCTCAATCCTATACTACTCTCTCTGTGTATCAGTGTTTATGGTCCCGAGGACCGTGTGTGTGACCTATGCAAAGGGCTCTATTTATAGACTTGGAAAACCTTCAAGGGATCAGGTTGTGATGTCACTAGTGAGTGTTTAATCCAATCAGAGGCTGTCTTTTCATTAATTGACGTCACTGTTGTGAAGCTTGACCAATCAGGAGCTTCCCCTTCACTAAATGACGTCACAGCGCGCGGCTTCATTAATCAGGACACGTGCTTCATGTGCGCTAAGCTCACATGAAGCCTGGCCGTCAGCGCTCTACGTGCGCTTAGCGCACATGAAGCCTGGCCGTCCGCGCTCTACGTGCGCTTAGCGCACATGAAGCCCGGTCGCTGCTGTTTTCCTTGATTTGTGGATCTAACCTCTTGATCTCCTTCTGATCTTATCTGGTTTTCCCTTTATCCCTTTATACGAATTATTTTGTATTTATCTGCTTGTATTTGAATTTGAAAAGATTCTTTGCAGGATTCTCTAATTTCTTTTATTTATTTAATTTCTGAATCTGCAATATCCTTCATTCTGATGCTTTTTCCACTCTTGTCCCAAATCTGCTATAATTCTGCATAAAATAACAAATTTCTATTTAAAATAGCATCATATTCAAATTTGTGTCAAATAAATACAATTATTATAAATATTAACAAAAAGGGATATTTTGGGGCATAAATTACTATTTAATCCTTGATAAGTGTAATAAAAACTATATGAAATTAACGTTAATTTTACACTTATCGAAGGTGCAGGACCAGACGCAGCCACCCTTCTGCCGGACAAGAAGACGCGTACAGTCGCACATGCAGCCGCGGTTCTGTCGGATAAGAAGACTGAAGACGCGCACACACAGCCGCGGTTCTGCCGTAGAAGAAGACGCCCACCGTGGAGGATGAAGGGGCTGAGTGGTTGTTGAGATTTGGAAGGGGTCTGGACACAGTACACAATGTTATGCGGCTAGGGTTAGGTTCTTGAAATTTTCAGAATTTTGAATGAATTAAGTAATATTACATATATATATATTTATATCATACGGGTAAATACATAATTACACATATAAGGGTACCCACGGGCACGGGTACCACTAAACCCGCCCCCGCCCCGTTTATACACGGGTACTTCAAATACCCGTTTATTGTCACCCGCGGGTACCCATTTAGGTACCCTAACCCGACCCGCAGCGGGTATTACCCGCGGATACCCGCATGCACGGTTTTTTTTGACATCCCTATTGGGAACCAGGATGACTTGATAGCTTTTACAACTGTTCTTCAACCGGGGTAATTTATCACTATGGGAACAGGGTGAATTATTTCTTAGTATTTCATATCTGTGGGAACCTTTTATGAAATAATATTTATTTGTGCTAAGATATTATAATTACATATTCATAAATATCATTGGGTTTCAAATACGAAAGGGGTGCGATAGACGAAGTTCAATCCTAGTTCAAGTAACATGCTCAACCATCTCAATTTACTGCTTTTATTTACTATTGCAATCTTTACAAACAACAACCATATTCTCTTACTTGATAAGTGTGACCACTAGGATTTATAATTGAACCATTCCCTGTGGATACAACAAACCCTTTCACTTACTATTATACTGCTGAATTTTTGGTACGCTTTCCAGAATTTCAACGGTGAACTACATGAAGAATGGATTGTGAAGAAATGGGTCCCGGCCATCTTTACATGCCTTGTAGTCAAACCTGCTGACTATGGCTTGCCAAATGGTTGGGCAGCTCCTGTTCACTGGAAAGTACTTGTCCATCATCTACAAAGAAGCTAATCTTACTGAAGCCCTTAAGGCAAGGGAAAGGGAAATCATAAGGTTGAGAAACAAGAACCAGAGACTTCAGAATCTGATGAAACAGCTACAAACTACTCCAACTCAAGTATCAAGGCCTAAGCACAAAAGGAGTCGTAGTCTGTGATTTCTACATCTTCAAATTCACCCGCTAAGCATGCCTTAGCCTCGATGATCCAACGTACATCTTCAGGAAGGCCTAAGCGCATCAGTGCACTTAACCTTTCAAGTCTACATCTGTAAATTTTCCTGAGATCATATTGAGGGAGAGTAGGGAACCGAACTCTGAGCTTGGCGAGGGCTTCCTCCATTCTTTCTCTCTAGCAAAGCTGTTCAGTGCAAGGGTGGATTGTTCTGTATATATAATAGTTAAGGAGAACAAATCGAAGCATTGCACAACAAACACAATAATAATAAAATGAAAATAATGAAAACTCTAGAAAACTCTCCCCACATAATCAACAAAATGAAAAATACATATCATTAACAACAATAACTCAAGAAAAAAGAGAAAAAAAATTGGAAGAGAAATTTCTACTTTAAGTCGTGCCAAGTAGGTGGCATTGTACAGGTGCACCTCTTCCACTGTATGCTCTAGAAAACCCTCATAGAAGGGCTTAAGTCGATGTGCATTTACCTTGAAGACCTTTTTGGTTGTCTTATCTGTGATCTCTACTGCACCATAAGGAAAAATATTAGTAACCACAAATGGACCTAACCATCTAGAACGTAACTTACCAAGCATTAGCTTAAGACGAGAACTATATTATGCAGGAAAATATATCAAGGTAGTTAATTAAATTCGAGGGATGATTAATGTGTATGATTTGTATTTATCAAGGGCTCGTTTGGTGCACATGATATGATAAGATATGATAGACGAGTTGGATAGAAACAGGATAGGATAAGAGCATGATAAGCTCTTATCATATCCTACGTTTGATGCACACCAGGATAAGAAGGGAGATAACATTATTTTATCTTATCATACGTTTGAAATGGACAGATGAGGATATGATATGATATAAAAAATATTGATATGATAAAATTACCCTTATTATAAAATCAATTTTAATTTTTTGACTTTTTAATAAACATACATGAAAAAGATTATTTATTTATGAAAAAATATTTAAATTTAATAAAAAATAATAAAATTATTAAAAAGAGGCAGGATCCGTTGGCACTAGGTGTCAAACTTTAAGAGTTACACCACTTAATAACTTTTTGTAAAATGAGAATTTGACCAATCCAACCGTTGATTGAAAGTTCTTATAAAATAGATCAATCTTATAAAATTTCATAAAAATCTAAATAGATCATGCTTGATTCCCCTTAAGCAAGGTCTCGAGTTCGAGTCTTGTGAATGGAAAAAATCCCCGTTAGTAGAGTTAGCCCCACCATGATGTGAATGTTCCTGGCTTGAACAGAATTGTCTCCCGTGGAGGATACCCGTGGTTAAACAAAAAAAAACTAATTTATTTTAACGTATAATATATTTTTAAAATATAAGTAAAAATCCACTATTAGACAACATACCTACTGATGTCCAAATTATCTGAAATTTGATATACATGATCATGACCGTAATATCATATTGTGATTCAATAGTTGGATTGGTCAAATTCTCATTTTACAAAAAGTTATTAAGTGATGTAACTCTTAAAGTCTGACACCTAGTGTCAACGGATCCTGACTCTTATTAAAATTATTATAAAGAATATCATAAAAAGAGGAGAGAGAGGGGAGAGTGAAAAGAGAAGAGGGAGAGGATAGAGAGAGGAGAGGGAGGGACGAGAATGTGGGAGGGGAGAAAAAGAAGAGGGAGAGGAAGAGACGAGAGAGGGGGAGAGGAGAGAGGAGAGAGAAGAGAGAGTGGGAGTGGAGAGAGACGAGATAAAGGGGGAGGATTTCATAATTTTATATCCGTCTCCTTTAAACACAAACCCGAACTCACCCTAACTTTTACGAGAACACGGGCCCGAAACTCGTCCCCAGCTCATCCCATTACCATGCGTATTCTCATCAAGGATTATCTAAGCTCGGAATTCATTAAAAAAGAGGTCCTACATGCTCTGGACGACTGCATCCTATATAGTTTTTAATACCCATTATAACTTTATAATATCTAAAAATGAAATAAAGTTTTGGACACAGTTTTAAAATTGATCAAACGGGTATTAACTTCATATTATTTTTTAAGCCCTAAAATCAATAATTAAATATTCAAAACTAGATGTTAGTGACATTAAAATATAGTAAAGAAAAGAAAATTTTCTCTATTAAACCACTTCATTTGCCTCTATTAAAAAATTTATTTATAATAAAACAAATTAAAATATAATACACATTTATCTATAATCTATCTCTAAAGAAAGAAAATGAAAATTTAAAATAATAGATGAAAAATTTCCTTTAAAGAAGGAAAATAGATAGAAGCGCTCCATTCCCCGCCATCACAAAATAACTTTTATCGGACCAAAATACAAAAAGCATCTCAAATTTGAAAACTCAAAAATTTCGGGGAGGCGCTATTTATCATCCGACACACAAGATTTTCACTTTCGTTTTGGTTTTTCAAAGTCCGCCCTTTGTGCTGTCTGGCAATTTTATCTCTATTCTATATAACATTAGATCTGTTCAATGCTTCCCCACAACTCCATCTCCATCTCCATCTTCCTCACCCTCTTCTTCACCTTACACTACTACCCTTCACCAGCAAGGCTTAGGAGATGGAGACCCGTGCAGCAAAGAAGAGGGCAAACGCTGCCGCACCAGTGTTACTGGGCAATAGACAAGTCAAGAGGCAACGTGTTGTGTTGGGGGAACTTCCCAATCTCCCCAATCTCATCCTTCCCCAATCTCCCCAAAAGCAGAAACTTCGATGCAGGAAGTATCCCCAGGACAAGAAACCAGCTCCTGCTGGTGACACACTGGATTTGAAGTCAGAGAATCCAGTTGACCATGATTCCCAGATTGGAGAATCTTATGCTTCGGACATCTTCACCTATCTTCGCATAATGGAGGTAATGTTTTTTCTTTGTTGTCTATGCCAACCGTTTTTTTTTTTTTGGTTAACAGTGTTGGGGTGTTCACATTTCTCAATTGTTTTTTTTTTTTTCTGTTTTAAGATGGAGAAAAAGAGAAGGCCAATTGTTGATTACATGGAGAGGGTTCAGAGAGATACTGTTACTACTAGCATGAGAGGGATATTGGTGGATTGGTTAGTAGAGGTTGCAGAGGAGTACAAGCTTCTCTCCGATACTCTTCATCTCTCTGTTTCATACATTGACAGGTTCCTATCTGTGAACCTTGTCAATAAGTCCAGGCTTCAATTGCTGGGTGTTTCCTCCATGCTCATTGCATCGTAAGGACTCATGAACCCTTTTTACTTTTGCAAATGCTGGTTCTGTTAGTCTGCTTAAGCATGACCATTGCTTAACTTTTTTTTTTAATATGCAGTAAGTATGAAGAAATTAACCCACCCAATGTGGAACAGTTTTGTAACATTACTGATAACACATACACCAAGTCAGAGGTATCAAATTATATACTTTGAATTAGTGGATTTCTTTTTTCCCCTTAGTCAATAACCCTAACTTTGGTTCCCATGTTTATTGCTATTAACATAGGTTGTAAAGATGGAAGCTGACATACTCAAGTCCCTAAAGTTTGAAATGGGCAACCCTACTGTAATCACCTTTCTAAGGTAGGGACTTGATATCAAATGTGAATACTTGAAGTTTAAACCCTCACTGAAATGAAGTTAGTTGGATTAATTATCTATAAATACTGTGTTACAGGAAATTTGCTGAGATTGCATCTGAGAATAAAAAAGTAAGTTGAACTGTTTCCCCTATTTTTTCTTGCTCATTTTCAAATGCTATGTTGTGTTTAGTTTACTAATTTTTGTTTGTATTTTTTCACTTTCAGACACCAGATCTGCAGAATGAATTTCTGAGCAACTATCTTGCTGATCTAAGTTTGTTGGACTATGATTGTATAAGATTCTTGCCTTCTACTGTGGCTGCATCGGCTGTATTTCTTGCCAGATTTATTATTAGTCCTGAAGTGCATCCTTGGGTAAGTATTTTATGTTATGGGTAGGACTAATAAGCTAACATTTGTGATTCAAGGCACTTATAGTTGGAAACCTATTGCAGACTTCATCCTTGTATGAATGCTCGGGTTATAAATCTGCTGACTTGAAAGAATGTGTTCTCATCTTACATGACTTGTATTTGTCAAGAAGATCAGCATCCTTCCAAGCTGTTAGGGAGAAATACAAGCAGCACAAGGTGATTTTTTCACCTTTCTTTTGCTGAAATGAGTTCTTGTTTATTGTGGCAAATTGAATGACTTGAAATCTTTGATTGGAACAGTTCAAATATGTGGCAAACCTGCCTTCCCCTCCACAGGTGCCAAATTGTTACTTTGAAGAAGATTGATGCACTGGAAATTCCTTGATGAGTTAAATTAATGGCTGACAAATGTACAGCATTTTTTAAGTGGTGTAGTATGATGGAGGTTGGTATCTTCTACCTGGGAAGCATGCCATTTTTGGGATGGAGAATGGTCTTCATAAGGTGCAACTGAGCTGTTTGAAGTTTGAACTCCAGGGATCTCAGCATATAGTGGGATGTTAAATTAATTTAGCATTGATCACTAACAGAATCAGGTATACTATAGTTTAGTGGGATGTTCGTAGTGTTGTGAAATGTTTATAATACAAAGGGTCCATTTCATGTATAATGAATCAGGTTCCAACAATGTAAAACATGCATCAATGAAACTTACCCAAGGATTATTGCCTTTTCGTCTAGATTTAAGCACTTTTCTTCATCCAAGTTCTTAACTAAACTTTAATTTAATAAAAGGTTTTGGTGGAGCCCCGAAATCTTTAGAAGTGTGCATCGATCAATTTTCTTTCGACTCTTGCGATCACGAAGCTCGATGAAACTTACGATCATCAAAATCAATGTTTCTCGTAGTGTTCTATACAAATTCGAGTACCCAAGCAAGACTCATGTATACCACAGTTCCGCTATTATGTGTAACTGTGCCATTGACTTCAAACTAGTAATGCATTTGTAACGATTACTGTGGCCAAGAGTAATTTATTATATTTTTGGTTATAATTGGGATAGAATTATTCTAGAATCAATGGTTATGAAGTACCTTGAATGGAATTTATTTCATTTTAATTTCTCTAAACTTGATTTTGTGCTGTTGTAACTTAAAACTAAACAAGTCTTTAAGCTATAAGCAATGGGATGAATCCGCACATTCATGATTCATCTATGGACGTTCGTAATCTTTCTATCCGCTCACTCCAGGTCATTGTAGGAATTGCAATTTGATATATATTATAATGGGGAATTTTTTTGCACTGCATTATTTTGTGGCCGCTCAATTCACAGCTGTTATATAATTGTTTAAACAAAGAATCTTGATAGCGTTGATTAAGAATTATTTAATATAATATATTAAATATTTTTTAATTTTTAAAATAAATATTAGATCATGTATTTTTAATACAATAATTAGTTTTAGCTAATATCTTTATGTCCATACAGGCAACTCAGCATTTGCAGTTACGCTCGTTAAAAAAAAGAAACTAGTTAAATTGAATTAAAAAAAACTAGGTATATTTAAAATTAGAACTTTTTAAAATGTATAAAATTTAAACTTAATTCGTTTGACTCATTTATGATATGATTTTTTATTGAATTGGTTTTTAAAATTTATTAAATTCATATTTGATTGATATTGTGAATTTATTATAAAAAATAGTAATATGTATGTAAAATTTTGTATTTATAAAAATGATTCAGAAATAAAAGATTTTTAAAGATGAAAATGTAATTTTTTAAATATCAATAGTTACTCATTGTTATGGATCAAGTTTCAATCAGACTAAGAGTATGCCAAGACGAAATACGCCCAATCATGACGCCTTACATTGACACGCCCAACACTTTCCCGTTCTGACACTCCAGTCTCGATGTCTGACGCCTTTACTGGCACACGCTGCCCAAGGTTGGTTTTGTCATCCTATACACTTTGCAAAGTTGTCACTCTGCCCATCTGCGCTCTGTACGCTTGTCGCTTTGCAAAGTTGTCACTCTGCACATCTGCACCATGCGCACCTGTCACTCTGCAAAACTGTCGCTCTGCGCCCTCATGTCACTATCACCCATTAGTTTGTTTGTCCTACTTGAGTGCTTATAAATAATCCCATCTGGTATCATTTCAAGGGACGTGATTGAAGCATCTAAAGACAACCAACAATACCAAAACCACTAGATATAATGAAAAGGCGAAATACGCTGAACCGAGAATGCTGGGCATATTCTAAAAAATCATTTCACCCTTTATAAAGAACCATGGTGCCCATCCATTCACCTTCAAGCCTCAAGAATCAAAGTCTCTCATCCACTTCTATCATCTTACACCTCTCAAGCATACGAATTCTACTCTCCTTTTTCTTTGTATTCTTCTTCTATTATTTTTCACTTTGTAATGATCAACCCTCTCACAATATCAATGTATATCATTTGGAATCCATTCTGAAACACTCATTAAAAATTCTTATAAGTTAGATAAATAAAAAATAATTATAAATAAAATTAAAATTATCTAAAGAAATGTAATTACAACTCTAATATAATATACATAAAAACACATTAACAAACTTCAAAATTTGAACTAGACTCATTGAAATAATTAAATCTAACCTTAAAAAGAGTTTGTTTCAATCAAGCTAATTGATCATTTTACAAGTCAAACTTAAATTGTTTACAATTTTTTTTATTCATTTAATTTGATTTCCCTTTTTCATTTTCTATTTTCATTTCTTATTTTCAATTTTAATAAAAAAATGTCATTACTTTCATTTTATTTTCTATTCTCAAAACTTTATATAGATTATAGTGAAGACAACTTTTTATTGTTTTAACTGATTTTTATAAGAACTTTAAAAACAAGAAATAGAATAAAAACATATTATTATAATTAAAACTAAAATAAAATAAGAAACAGAAATATAAACTAAATAGATCCTTAATTTCGCCATATATAGGAACAAGAATGCAGATCCCAGGGCAGAAAACAGGAATGTAAATGATGCTGTTTGGTACCAAGTCATTTATATTTTGTAAGAAATATATAATCATAAAGGAATTTATTAATCTATCTGGCCTCTATTTTTCTCCTTTTCCTCATATTTGTATCATTAGTATCCTTGTAAATGGTAAAACTCAAGTAGCAAATGGCCCTGTACAAAAGCTGTAACTGATAATACATATAGGAAATGAATATGAATATAGTCAAGGATTAGAAGTAAACCTAGACTCTACTTTCGAAAATCCAAAACACAAACAGTATTGTTTGAGAAACAAGCAGCGACTTTATCACCATCTTTGCTCCAACAAACTTCAAATACCCCACCATTTCCAGCATATGTTTTCACAATTTTTCCCTCCTTCACGGACCATATATGCATGTATTTATCCATGGAGCCACTGGCCAGATACTCGCCATTAGGGCTGAATGCAATGGAATATACAGGATCCCTGAGTCACAATAGAAACCGATGTATTAGAATGCTAAACATATAATATGTTGGAGTATTGGCGATTTCTAAATTCGTTGATTTCTGCATTTGACTTTCATTTCCTACAATTAGCAAATGTCTACAAAACAATCTTCAATTTTGAGTCATTTACTATTAACAGCATCTAATAGATTAGCTTGGACAAATGCACGATGCATCTATCCATTCTTACATATGGATATAAGCATGTGTGTGTGTGTATTTGCATGTAATTAAGGTTGATTTAGTCACTGCACCTGTGGCCTTTTAAGGTGTAGAGTACATTCCCAAGTTCCACATCCCAGAGCTTTATTGTCGAGTCGAAGGAGGCGCTGCATAAAGAGCAATAATCCAAAGTATAAGGGGAAACAAAACAGAGTAAATTTTTTATTTATTTCAAATTTCTCCAATACTGATTATTTTACGAGTTTTGTTAATGTGTGCTTTAAGGACAACAGTTAAGGGGGAAAGGCATTTATTACATAACTTAATTACTTATACACAAAGTATTAAATATTATTTATATTTGCAAGATATCGAATGCTATTACTTTATATTTAATCAATTTTATTTCTAATTTCTAAAACTCTGGCCTCAGGGCACACGTTAAACATGATCTTATTTTAATTTACGGGGTTTTCACAAGGAGCCCCTTATGTATCTTTTACTGTTGCAAATTTTTATGACAGTGGAAGGATAATTTACCTTGCTAGCAGTAACTGCTGATTGGGGCTGTTGGTACCGGGTCCTGTAGGGCTCCATCGAATTGTATATATCTCCTGAGATCATTGCTTTGTCAGAGAGAGAATAAAGGGAAATAGAAAGAAAAGTGCACACATGGTGACATATCTCCAAACCTTGACATGTTCCTTTAAATCATGTAAACATGTGTCCTGCTTCAAACTCCATATCTGCATCATAGCCATGAATAGTCAATTGGGCACTCACTCCACGAATGTTTCTGTGTTTTATATGACTACAAAGGTGAACAAAATTCATAATTTCCCATTGATTACTTTTGCAGTGTGATCATCGGAGCAGGAAGCCAGCAATGAACCCGTAGGATCCCATTTAATGGCATTAACTTCATCCTGAAACAACAGCATTTAAGACCGTTTGAGCAAAATTAAAACATTTACTGAACTTTCATCATAGCTGATGATAGATGAGCATAGTATTCTATTCTGTGATGGAAATTCACTATGTCCTCTCCAACTAAAGTTAGTATATTATTAAAAAAAAATCTATCAGAAGGCTGGTTGACTGGGAAGAGATACCTGATGCCCTGAGAAACATTTGATTGGTCTATTGTCTCCAACTTTGCAGACATATATCATTTTATCAGTGGAGCATGTTGCAAATGAAACATTGTTTCGCCAGTCAACATCAAGAGTTGGGGCTGAAACAATACAGGAATAATTATGATTACAGGACAACCATACAGAAAAACCAAAGTTTTTTCTACAGAAGACATACGAAAAAACAAACAAACTTACCAGAGTGAAATTCAAATTGTTGTTTCCATTCCCCAGTCTTCATGTCCCAAACTATAGCAGTTTTATCTACACTTCCACTAAGAAGATAATCCCCCTTCTTGTTCCACTTTAGAGAAAAGATTGGACCTTTGTGCTTGCTTAGTGTACTATTCAACTCTCCTAAAGGACCTCACAAGCAAGACTTCAATTAACAGCATAGAAAACAAAGGCCATAGTTACAAGTTATGCACAACTCATGACAAGAAATGCATATTTGTAAATAAAATATCAACGAGCTCACCATCTCTACTCCATATTCTTGCTTGCCCATCATAGGAACCAGTTGCCAACAATGTTCCGTCCCCCTGCATAATAAAAAGCACAGTGGAACATATGAGTTGGGGAATACAATTGAAACACAAAAAGAGGAAGATGGAGGTCATAGTTTTCAACTAAAAGATGTAGGACACAGGACATATCAAGTTATGTCATTAAACAGCAATGTTAATTTTACAAAGAAGCGTGGTAATTGGTACGTATGAAACCACGATAATGCTACAAAGACTTACACTCCAGTCAAGTGTTGTCACATCCCTGCTTATTTCATTGGTGCTTCCTGTAAAGTGTTTCAGTACCACAACATTTACTGATTCATTTTGCATATTAGAGTCACAAGTTCCATCAGCAATTTTCCAAATTCGAGCAGTTGAATCCCCAGATCTGGAATTAAAAATTAAAAATTAAAAACACATTGTCAATCTTTTAACTTGAAGTTGGTCAATGGGAAAAAAGGATAACAGTTAATACTGTTTGCTACTTGTTGATCCTGCATAAGCAGCATGAAAAACTATGTCCCTTAACCATTTAGATGATTTTAATACAGAAAATATTCATTGCACTACTATTTCTGATTGTAAATATCTTGTATTTTACGCCTATGCCAAATTATGCTGTCATAATTTATGATCTGGAGTATAAACATTTCATTTTTATGCTAGAAAGAAATAAAGAAATATGATTTAAATTTAATACTTCCAAAGAAATAAAATTTTAAAAATAGGAAATTTTCAATCAATGTGAAGTGCAAACCCATGGTCAAAACTAAAAATCAAGAATTTGTTTGTCAAAAGCAGCCTATAATGCCCAATTGTATATTGATTTAGTTGTTTCTTTAGACTTACAAACAATTAGAAATTAAATTTTGAAATTCCTGGGTGGCCAGAAAATACTGCTCAAGGTATCCCTACTCTGAAGGTTACTGTTAGGAACTCAATTAGTAAAGCACGCGGTTTAAAATTTCAAAACAACCAACAATATATGCATCAGAAGAACAAAGGAGGGGCAATCATATAAACAAGAAGAAAAAGAACTATTATCTTAATTCATAATAGTACAGGGCTAAACCTCCCCTTAGTGTTATTTGGAGGGGGGGATGCTGTTCTTTATTACTCACCCAGATGCAAGAAGTGGAGCTGATGGATTCCATGCACAAGCAAAAACCTGCCAGCAATGAAATAGCATATCAATGAGCCACTCAACAGGAAAAGAAAACCAAGTAATGGGTAAGATATGAAAACAGACAAGTTCAAACCTCCGAGGTATGGCCTTCCAGAATTTTCACGTCGCCTGATGGAGTATCATTGGGCAGGGACATGGAGCTTCCAGAGATCTCCATCGGCTCGGGCCCTATACCATAAAAAGTTTACTTTTTTCCTTGTCTGATGTGCTATCAATAAAGATTGATAGCTAATGGAAAAAGAAGGGAAATGTAACATTAATATTTACCTCCATGTGCTCCATTTTCTAGATTTTCAACAACAATCTTATCTTCATGATTCTGTATATGGTTTTTATCTGGATGTTGTATATCTTTGTATTCACCCTTTTCTTTCTCTAAACTTATTTTTTCTGATCTGTGTTCATTTTCCTTTTCTTTCCTCTCTTTCTCCTCTGTTTCTTGAACAGGTTCCCTGGCATTGTCCTGACTCAAGTCATTCACTATTTTATTTGATTTGAACTTATGTTGACGTAGATTTTCCTTTTTGGCTATGACTATATTGAGTAGTTCATATGGATCCTTTGTAATAAGATCAAGAGGCTGTAGCAATGAGAAATCCTCATCCATGTCTGCATCATTCTGGAGACCTAACACAAACACATATCAGCGCCCTTAACTGTACATTATGACCAAGTTAGTAACAGTGATACAAACATTGAATAACAAAAAATTAAAATGCTTACACCACTCAAGTTTGCTTCCAGCTCAAGGTATTGAATTCCTTTCTGTATGAAAGTAACAAGAGCACCTGGTGGAACCACATTAACATCAATTCCACTTTTATCAATTCCTGCTTCATACCCAAATGCAAATGCAGAATGAGTAAAACCTGAAACAATGCAGCCATTAGAAACTATAAGAGGAAATTGACTATTAAGGGAAAAATAATAAAAGAAGCACAGTGCACAAATGACAAATATACTCTGTGAACCAGTTTGAGTAAACTTCTAAACAAACACTTTTAGGAGAAGAAAATAATCTAAATAAAAAAAGTAAAATAAACTTAACTTCTTTCATAAATTGAAATTAGGCTTGCACCTAAACTTTTTTTAAGTTCTCTCATTTTACTTCATCATAAACACTGCTAAACTTATAAGGTATTTTTTATAAATTCAGATTCAAATACTTATCTATGTTGAAAAACGCCTATAAACTAGAAGCTGATCCAAAGGCTGTCTGGACTTCGCAAATATTACTGGAAACACGTGCTTCTCTAAATAACCTAGTTATTTATGATTGCTCATACAATTTTCATATATCTTCCTTTTGTATACGAATCATGTTACATGAAAATTGATATGATAAGTAACTGTGTGTTAGAGAGAGGACAGGACACACTATACGAAATGACTTCTTTATAGGCAGGTAATCAGGTTTGTTACCTGCAAAAACGAATGGAGCTCGCAAAAATTTGGTATTACGATGCGAAAGAAAAAATTAATCTAATTACCCTAATATCGCAAAACTAACTAAATCACCGAACTTGCTAAAACCATGGTTTTCGAGCCTAAGAAACAAATATGTTGGCGGATATTGGTGATAGAAGTTTTCAGGTTACTAAGTGATGTAAAGACGGGAAAGAAATGGAACCTGATTCGTGAAGGTAACGGAAAACTAAGTAGTTCAATTCTGCGGAAGAGATTGAGATCATTGCGATGGATCAGTGGTTTGGGGCAATAGTTTCAGTCACTAACACGCGGACGGAGACAGTAGTCAGGTGGTGAGGTTTGTGGGTTGAGGAGTGGATCATCTAAATCTGCTTACAAATACAATCCGACCCGAGCATTAAACTAACTGCATGCCAAGTCAACATCACCGAGTTCTGATCAATGACTAATTGGGCTCTGATATCATATGCATCTCAAATTTAGATCTTGGGCTTTTATTTCGTCATCATGTTTGGGCTTCTTGTTCTTACTGATAAGGTTGAGCCCGTGCGTCAAAACATTTCTCCACCAAAGAAAATAAAAATAGGCCAGTTGTGGAGTGGAACCGGTTGGACAGCACATTAATGGTGTGTTTGTTAGGAAAATTTTATGCTACACAAGTTGAAGAAAACTTGCACCGGTGCACAAGTAAGCTCGACCGTTAATTTACTAATTATAAAGTCGGACGACCAAAATTAACTATTCAGTGATGGTTGGCATGGATGTATCTAAGTGGTCATGATTTCATTCTAAACTTGAACTTATTTTAAATTTGTGTAAAGGTTCATCTTCTTTCTATGCATTATTGGTAAGAGGAGGGGTAAGTAGAAGTAGAGTCAAATGGGTCAACAACGAATGAATCTGAATGTAGAATGGAACTAGTTGAATGACTGATTAGGTAAAGTCGAGTATGGTATAGTGATGATGTATGTCGTGAATTTGTTAAAAACTAAGTCTTTTGAGGCCATGGATGAAATCCCTTTAACGCTGCAAATCGTTGTGAATTTATTATGGGAAAAGATTCTTCTTGTTGGGTGTACACTTCGTCTTTTGAGCGGGATGATTTGAGACATTTCAATGTATTTACTACTGGAAATGGTGAAGCGTATGAGGAAGAACCATGGCTGACATTGTTGCGGCATTCCATTGCAGAGTGATGGCGGTGGTTAGTTCATTGTGGGCAACTAATGCAACGCACATGAGGACCATAGTTGATAGGGCCAAAATGGGTTTGCTATTTTTTTAGCTCCATGTGGCAGTCATGAATCTTGTGCATCGGTGCACAAATTTGAATTTTGTGCATTGTAAAAAACATTGTGTCTGTTATTGCAAGAGAAAGAAGTGGGCAGGAGGAAAGTCAAACGATTTGGATCCTCTCCAACCTCTTCACCCTCTTCAATAAAACGTAACTAAGAAATAGTTATCACTAGGTAATTAAAATTCGTAGTTAATGTTTAACCATTTTATAACTAAAGGTTATCATGACATATGGGGAGGTTAATATTGGTTCTCTTTTTGTTTCTCTCTAACAAGAAGAAATTTCTCTGTGAACTAATAATGTTCTTAGATTGTGTTCATCTTTCGTGCTTTTAGGGAACTGAGATTTTGAATTTGGAAGTGTACTAAAAAATGGAACTAATGGAAGTAATTGATTACAAAAACTCTAGGATGCAATTTTTGGTTTTAATGTCTCCCTTTCTCTCTGAATTTTTTTTCTATTATTTCTTACACTAATCATTATTTCTAGACCAAAATAATTTAATCATCATGTATCTGTTTTTACCATGAAGTCCAATGCTTTTGTGGCCGCTCACAATTACTATTCACTAATAATTTCATTGTTCCCAGGTTCTTTTCTTCTTTCTTGCCATAAACCCAATGAATCAGCTTGTACACTTTTCCACAGTGACATTGCTGAAGCTTTTCAACCAAGGTATCTCTATGTAATATGTTTCATCTTACATCCGCCTTTACTCTGTTTTAATTTTTTTCTTCTTTTATATCTATGTAATGTTTTTAGTTTGTAAGAGTAGTTTTCTTTTTCTCCTTTCCTTATTTGTTTTACTCTCATCCCCTCCTTATGAATCATCTATTGGTGTGCCTCACTAAACTGAGGCAGAACAAAATAATATATAAAATTTACAATCTATTTGTATTGAAGTTACAGATCTTAGTAATAGGTATGAGTCTTAGTTTCAGTCTTCAGATGTGTGTTTCATTTCAAGTTCTCTAATGTTGTATTTTAGGTGGGTTTCTATCCATTTTAGGTGGGTATTGTCTATGCGTGCATCCACACAAGTTTAGGCTCAACTTGGAGTGCGGTTAATTGATAACCGCACTCGTAGGGCACCCCCTGGCTTTAGAAGTACGGTTCCACCTTAACTGCACTCTAAGTGTTCGTTTCCTTAAATTAGATCTGTTGTAGTGCCACCACCAGCTCCCCTTTTCTTTTTGCCCGGTCACCTCATCATTTCCTCCATCCCAATGTAACTTCCCTTTCTTCCTTTTTTTGTTCACCGCCTCCATCTTCTCCTCCCTCCCCGTGTTTTTCCATACTTTCAGGCGTCATTTTCCATCTCATCCTCACATTTCTGGCTAGACACTGTATCTAAGATCTGTTGCAACTGAGTTATTTGACTGGCAGAGCCGGTAAAGCCAAAAAAGAGTGAAGGGAAAAAAGGAAAATTTTTCACTTGGATTAATTGTCACATTTTGGTCAAGTTTATTGCAATGGAGATTAGTTTTTTTTTTCTCTTTATTGGTTTATGTTTGGTTCAATTTTTATGTATTTCAAGATGTACTTTGAACAAGCTTGCTTTGTTATGTATCGTATATTTTTTGAAGCAGTATAAAATCGCTCTTTGGGATTATTGTTCCCATTTACTATAAGTGTCGATTGGCTACCTTTAATGGAATCATCTTTTTAATTGAATCATCCTTGCTATTAGATTAGATGGTAATTATTATATCTCCATTGTTACAACTTCCTTAACCTATTAAGATTTTTAATACTTTTGGAGAAGGAAATTGTGTTTTGAACTGACTTTCTTCTTATACTCACTTTTTAACTTTTAATTGAGTAATTATGACTACTCATAAGAGGTTTTTTTATTGAGTAAAGTCCCTCCTTAATTGAGGTTGTTTTCCTCCTTTTTAAGAAGAAAAAAAAGAGATTTTAAGAAATTCACATTTATTAAACAAAATTTCAAAAGTAAAATTAAAAAAAAATGATTTTTTTCACAATAAAAAACTTTTAAAATATGTTTAATAATTAATCTTTGAAAGTAACAATGTTTGAAAGAAGTATCTTTGTCACAAAAATGCACACAAGATCATTTTTTTTAAATAAGCTAATAAATAATAACAATAATAATAATTTATAAGTCCTTTCATTTTATCGCTCAAATAAAAAAGCCAAAAATTTGGCCACTACTCACTACTAGTACTCTGACAGGCCCTTGTTGGCTCCTAAAACGCAGCAGTGGCAGTGTTCCCCTCTTTACAAAACAATCTCTATCTCAATCCCATTCTGCCTCTCACAATGTCCGACTCGGAAACCACAGTTACACCCGCAGCCCCATCATCGGAGCAAGACACTGCTCCACAGACTCAAGAAGAACCCAAACTTGGCCCCGGTGGCATCTCCTTCACCATTTGGCCTCCCACCCAGCGCACCCGCGACGCCGTCATCAACCGCTTAATCGAAACCCTATCTACCCCCTCCGTTCTCTCCAAGCGTTACGGGACATTGCCCTCTGACGAAGCCTCCGCTGCCGCCCGCCAGATCGAGGACGAGGCTTTCGCCGCCGCCGGTGGCTCTTCCGCTACCGACAGTGACGGCATCGAGATCCTCCAGGTATACTCCAAGGAGATCAGCAAACGGATGCTTGACACCGTTAAGGCCAGAGCTACCACACCTGCTGCCGTCGAAAACGGTGCTGATCAGACTCCTACCTCCGACGTCCCTCCTTCCTCTTCCCCCGCCGAAGAGGCCGCTCCTGCCGCCGCTGATTCCGACACCTGATCCTCGGGGTTTATAGTATGTTATTGAAGTATCATATTTTAATATTTTATACTATGATGATCTACCTGTAGAACTTTATTTAATTTCCTGTGTCACCAATCTTGATTATTAAATTACTTCCCTTGAACATCTCAGGTTGCTTTAATCTGCCTTATTTATGTTCAACTCAGTTTCGTTACGCCATCCACATGAATGTAATCATTTGCCTCTACGTGCTTTGCTAGGTGGTGATTTGGAAAATATTTTGGAATGGGGAAATATTATCTGGCTTGTGCAAACCCTAATTATCTGTCTCTATTCTTACTTTCTACTTTCTAGCCTCATTTGTATGCGTGTGTCTCTGTCATGTGTACTTGATTCTTGTTGCTTCCTGTTCTGTGCTGGTTGCTGGGTTGGAAATGGGTGCTCCTATCTTTGTCGTAGTTAGCTCCAAACCATGGTTCCACTTCTTTCCACAGAGATGTGGTGTTTGGAGGTGGTATGAGAGAGTATAAAAGTGTGTGAAAGTCAAAATCTACATTACCTGAGACTGGAGTGTGTGTATATAGGGTTGTTGGAGGCAGAATTGAGGATGATCATGGCCTAGATGTAGCTGCTACTTTCGGATGTTCATGGCTGATCATGGGTAGAGGGGAGCTAACTCCCTGTGACCTTGGAAGTGCTCCGTAAATGCAGGGAATTGACAGTCCATAGTAACTAAGATGTGGCAAGATACCTGGCGGTTGAATCTTTGGGTTCTGGATTCGGATGTTTTAAATAAATTACTTGTATTTTCTTTATACAAAAAAATTCCTTGAAAGTTGGAGTTACCAGTTACCACCGGTTCAAATTCTATATTCCTGTGACTGATTGTATCATCAAAGTATGTTTGATGTTGATCAGGGGTTTAGACTGAACGTATTGATGGAAAAGGCGAATGGTAGCATGGGTTTGGAAATGGGAAGTGTCAACCTCAGAATTCTAAAAAGGCTTCAGAAATCCAACTCATCCTAGAAATGAAGGATGTGCCCTACATATTAACCCTTTAAGTGGTAATGCTTCACTAATCTAATGAGAAGTGCTTCAAAACACCTATTTATAGGACACTGTAAACTTATAATGTTCTAAAGCTGACTGTACTTTTGACTGAAACTTTGTTAATATTTCATTGGGTAGGGGGCTTTTTATGTGATTAAGCATAGTAGCTCCGGGTTATTAGCACTTTTTAGTGATAGTCTAAAATTTATTATTTATATGATAGGTACTGCTTGTGGATGCATTTCATACTAATTGATTGCTTACCAGTGATTGCACTGTGAATCTATACTTTCTGGAAAAATACAAGTTTGTCTGTAACAGATCATCATCCTAATCTGAATTTTTTTCTTATTAATCGACGTGCATTATGGTGGAAAAATAAGGAATTTTGAAATAGTAGAATATAAGTATCGGTCTTGATTCTTCAGCTGAAATATGTCATTGGGTGATGGGTAACAGTTAGTGTGAGTGCTTCACATCATTTATTGTTTCATTATATGCTCTTTCTCTATTATGAAAGAACATTTTGGAGTAGTCATGAGAAGCAGCACACTTGTCTGCATGCAAGGTATGCATATTATGCCTTGTTCTGTTTTTATCGTATACGATAGACACCGTTCTTTGATGTCTTATATAACTTGATTGTGTACATTGGAGTGTTGTGATTTTCGTTACCCAAAGGAGAAAAGTTGAAGCGTTTTTTGTTCCATTCTATTCTATTGGCATCTCTTGTAGAATTGTTCCTTTAACTTCTGACTAATAGGGTTTTATGATCGAGGATTAAGATTCTGGGAAGTGTTGGTTTGTGATGGCCTTTTTTACCCCTTTGATTATGTAGGTGTTAATGTCCTCGTCCCTTTGCTTAGAAGATTGTAGAGTTATTTACACATCACTGCCTGAAAGCTGAGAAAAATATTTCTCTAGGTTGTCTGATACTTTAATGAAAGCACTTTAATTTTATGCTATTTGCTTTATGTTTGAATTCCGATTCCATGTTCCATTCCGGTGAGTCAATAGCGAAGTGTTACCTCTTATGTTGGTTTTGGGTAATTCTATATAGAGGTAGAGATTGTGCCTTTTGACCATGAGAAGATGCATCTTCAGATTCCTCCATTTATTCCCTAATCAGTAACCAACGATGGAGATTAGTTGGAATGAATGGTTGAGATGGATAATACACACTTTACGAAGTACGTTGGACGGAAGTGATTTAAAATCAATTCTGCAAAACTATGGTTTTGTCCTGTTAGAATCTAAAACAAACTGACACTAAAGTGACAAGTCAAGTTATTGATGAGTATGTTATGAGTTATCCTTCTCCTTTTCTTCAACACACAATATATATGGTGAGATGCAGTTGAATACTTCTCCGCGATAGTATTATGCTAGGCAATAGATACAACATCTGCATTATCAATCCGGTATATTGTGTTGTCGTCCTGCATGCTTTTCTCAAGAATGGTTGTTACACCCTGAGAAGCATGGACGGTAATGTCGTGTCTTAATGGCTTATATATACCTCGACCTGCACTTAACACAGCTTTGTTAGGTGAGTTGTTCTTCCTACCACAACACATCGCCGGCCAACTTATTGGACCGGTCTGTCTCCTTGTGTGAATCCTATATATGATTGGACTTTGAAGACTACTTACCCAACATTTCTAAATCCTTCACGACTTTCGTACACTGACTCAGGCAGCTCTTGACCATCATTCTTACTTTGCATCGTTGATTATGATCTGTCTTCTATATATCTGCACGGATTTCTGCATTACATCAATACTTTTTATATAGTATTCATGTAAAAATTATTTACATTATCACTCAATCACATCATGAAATAAAATTTGACTATCACATTCATTTAAAAAATAACATGTTTTTAACGATGTGATAATATTTGAAAATAACGGAATGAAAATTTATACATTCACATTGCCTCAAAGTTCAACTCTAGGATAACTTTTGAATCTATTTTGATGGAAAATAATTAACTTTACATACATGTAAAGAGGACTATGAACACTGATGCCGTGTAATAAGATGCTTTGTATGATTTCTTGGTTAACGTTGCATCATTGGTAAAGGTCGTCCACATAGCCGAAGGTTCACTACACTTGTCATTTGTACTTGACTTTGCTAGCTCGATTCATTCAAAATCCACTGGTTAAGTTAAACTCAATTTAGATCATATACCTCAAAAATTTCTCAAATTAATATTTTATAATTTTTCACATTTTTTTATACTATTGTATTATTTTTTTACTTTAAGAAATTCAAACACTTTTTATTTCTATTCCAGTAATTTTAAAAATTTTCTTAAATAAAGCCCACAATTCACATATTAACCAATTACACACCATATAACTTTTTTTTTCTAATGTTAAGCACCGATGCCAAAATAAAAATCATTAAGAAAGTGACAATTGTTAAGCTTAGAAGTTAAGAATCTCGTAAGGATTAGCGATGTATATGAACTTATAACCTTAAATATCAGAGTGTAAAAAATTTGGGATGTGTAATTTGCTTGGTAGAATTTTTCCCTTAAGATTGATAAAGAGAAGTTCCTCAACTTTAATTTTCACCGTCACGAAAGATGCGGACCGAATCCTCTCCAGTTTTTTAAAACTAAATGAGATCTCGACCGTTTTTTTTTTTCAAATCATTATTTAAAAAAAAAACAAAGTCACTTAAAAAAATCGCGACCCTTAGATTATGAAAACAGGACACTCTCCACTTTTTTTAAACTGGAGAGGATCCCGACCCCAAAAAATGCAAATAAAAATCGTTGAATTTCCACTTCTAGATATCTTTTTTTAAATTTATTCTCCCTTTAATTTGTCAAATTTTACCTTGATCTTAAGAATAAAAGTTGTTGTATTATTCCTACCAATGTAAAATGCTAATAACATGCATCTTTAACATAATTTTTAACACGTTTTTTTATAATTGATCCATTTTAAAAAGGTAAATATACTTGTCTTGTGAATGATATTCTTTTTAAAAAATAGTATTTATTTTTTAAAAAATAGTCATAAAGAATGTATTAAAGATTATGTTAAAAAAAGTGTAATTGTCATTTTTTAATTAAATAAGGTAAATTATCAAAATACACCTAAAAAGGTGGATTTACCTCTAAATAAAGAGGAATAAAAAGGAAAGTAAAAGATGTGATAAGAAAAAAATGGTAAATATAGAAAATAAGGAGGTAAAAAATAAAATAAAAGAGAGTATGTATATAAATATTATGATTCACCAATAATATCCCGTGTGATGTTAGACTAAAATTAGGGAGGCGGGGTCAACGTTTTGAGGCAATGGGCATCATCCACAAACAATCATATTTTCTTTGACTTGAATTCAGGAGGAGTTTGGTGGAGTTTGTAAAGTGTCTGTAAACCTCGGGACTCTTTGACATTGCTCACTGAAAATTGATTGTTAATATTAAGGGAATAAGGGTTACGCACTTATGTTTGGAAAAGTATTGTCACTATAAATTGATGATTTTTTTATACTCACTTTATATTTTTCTCTATTTTTCCTTTCTTTTTCATCAAGTTTTTTTTTTCACCATAAGTATCCCCTATTATCAGGGGTAATCCTATTCGGGACTGAGTGACAGTTAAGATTCTTCACCCCTCTCTAATAGTGTTTTCATCAAGTATTTGATGATATCTCTTTTTTTTTTCATAACACATGTATTTTTTTTGGTACTTGAGACCAGAGTATCCACCGCCGACAGCAGTGACTAATCCCCTCGCTGGTTTGTAGGCACCTCGATGGGTGGGACATTTATTTGGGTGTAAATGTGGTGTGATATTAATGAGTATCAAATAGCCATATCCTATTTAAAAATCACATGTCTCATTTAATAGGTGAAAATGTCCATAATTCATTAGTTTAATCATGATTAATTGTAATTTAATTAATGAGAATTGAATATGTTTTTAATATTATATAAAATGTTAATAAATGGAGTCATGTCAAATTTTAAATTAACATAAATAATTTTATTATATACCTTGTTATATAAAATTTAATAATAAATTAATAAATATATGTGAATCTTTTTAACTTAGTATTAGACATTTATTTGGCTAAAAATTACTTTTAACTAAATTAAAAAATAAGATTTACAAAAATAGAAACTGATTGATTCAAACATGTTTTTCACTACCGGTTTACCGTGAGTTTTTACTTTTTACTTTTTTTTTTTACCGATTTTGAACTTATTTGACAAATTCTTTACTGATTCTAAGACTAATTAAGACCAATAGTTTAACCCCAAGAGGTGGGTCGAGTGGAGCAAGACAGGGTCCTGTAACTGACAGGTCACAGGTTCGAACCCCCACTCCTCCCCTTGGGGTGACTTAAAATGTAAGTACCTTTGTAAATACTATTTGAGCCCGGAGGTATTCCCTCCTTGGACTGGGGCACCATCCCTTCACCCTAAATTTCTATCCATCGAAAACAAAGACCAATAGTTTTTTATTAAACAAATCAATAACTTGATGAGTTCACCGATTTTTTGGTCGACCTGGGCGACTGGGTCCAATTTTTTCATCAAGTAATCTCTCTCTCCCCCCACAATCAATAGTCCAAGCATGATTTTTGTGTCCTCTATTACTCTTACGTGAAGGAAATCATTTCCCTAATTGTACTAAGCTCATAACGTCATGACTTTGTGCACACTAAGTTGAAGATTAAGCACGCACGCAGTTGGCATATAACTTAACTGCATTGAAAAGAATTTGAATTCATTACATTATTAATCAATTTAATAACATTTTCAATCAATTATCTAAAGAATAAAACATTAAGATAATATAAGGAGTATTTAATGATCAAGATGAAGACAATGAACATAATTGTATTTAGAAGTGTGTCACGCCTTGTTTTTACAATCAGCAAGCAATCTACGAATCTACAAACTAAGTACACGAATCAGTGTCTGTGGAGTGTGGAAGATTTTTTTTTTTTGAAAGAAAAAGAATCACAGAGTCTGGAGACTCTCAATATGTATAACCTAGAAAAAAAAAAGAACAGTGGAGTCTGGAGACTCAACATCTATAAACTGGGGACAAAATCCAAAATCGAAGGAAAAAAAAAACAATGGAAGAGAATGAATTTAAAGCAGTTAATGTCCTGGGCCTTTTTTGCTGGGCCCAGAAGCTAATCTATATGTCAAACTGCGTTTTGAAGCACGAGTGATGGAATTGTTAGAGGAAACATCAAAGGATGATGGAGCCAACCCAATAGACGAGCCTTCTCCTTTTAATTCTACATAATTGTCAGCTACCTGTGACTTTAACTCCTTCAATCGAAGAACTCGGCTATGCACAAAACAAACTTGCGATGAAAACACCATCATTATGACGACCAACACAATCCAAAGGCTCTTCTTCATCGCCAATTTCGTTTCCCTCCTCGATCTGTTTTTAAGGGCGTGTTTGTTTGTAAATAGTATATAGGAATATTTGTATATATTTCCAGCTGTTGGTATTTGTTTTGGGGTAAACGAGGAGCCACTAAATGGGTTTATATACAAAATTTTTCCGCTGAGGACGGTGAAGCGCTTTCCATGTGGGCCCTTTAAATGCTGCTTCTTGATTTGACTTTAACCCTTCCTCCGTCTTATACTGTTTCTCTAATTTGAAGAAGAATTGTTGTGGTTGTGGTGCCCGTGTGTGTGGTGTGGTTTTGGTTTCTCACTTGCGCACTCTTTTGCTTTGAAATTGTTTCTATTATTGTTAGAATTTGACTTTATGATACGAGTAAATTGCATGCTAGTAAGTTAGAGTCCATGTCGTGACTCGTGAAGGATAATCAAAAATAATATTGACAACGAAAGAATGCAAAGGGAAAGGAAAGTTAGTGAAATCTTCTAGTCTACGAGGCTCATGGGTGTGCTTTTCTTTTGCATGTTCAACCTATTAGTTTCACACGGTTTTTTTGACTCCTTTGCATCCTCAATTTTTATATTCAAATTTTTTAATATTTGTTTTCCTTTTCCACGTCATACTAGTTAACGACTAGGAAGGTTACCTTGAAATTTATTGTCTACCTGTCAATGAGGAAGAGTACACGTTTGGTTGAACTGTCGCCTCCTTTTGAGTTCAAGACGGTGCATATATAGGACAGTGGCCCATAGTGGAAACTGGAAAGCGTTCCAATACAAACGCAATGCAAATGCTGAAGGCACACAGACATAATATTCATGCGTTCATCACTTTCCCATGACAAATTTCAACTTTTTATCTTACTTGTTTAATTAATGTCTTTCTATTAATAATTAGCTTGTTAATTAATAGGTTTTGTCTAGTTATAACATTTTGCTTGGAAACAAAAATAGGGTGAGCACTGAGCAGCACGGTAACGATTTTTTTTTCATGATAACATTATTTAAAATTTTTATAATATTCAATTTAATAAAAATTCACTTATTTAAGTGTATATAAAAAATTAACAAGCACAATAATTAAGTACCATTAATCCCTTGTTAGTTCACAAACACTCACTCATGAAAGCACAGGACTATACCAAGAGTGACGAATTGAGTATGAAATCTGTCTGTTCTAAGTACCGTCCAGTGCCGCCAAACTTGAAAAAGGCTCCGTCTTTTGTTCCATATTTTGAGCAAATGCCAGGAAATTTTAACCCACTGTCCAAATTTTTTTAAAAAATCACTCACGTCAATTTCCCTCATAGATTCATGTCCCTACGCCTCCTTTATGCTTGATAAAAAATGGGTTAAATATATTTTATTTATAAAAATATAATAAAATTTGATTTTGATCTCTCTTTTAATTTTTTCTTTAATTTTAGTTTTCCATTTTTTAAAACCATATATTTTTAATCTCCATTGTTAAGTGTTAACTATATTCCGTTGAATTATGTTTATAGTTCTTTCACGACTTTTCTCATGTTAAAAGTTATAGGAAATCTTTAATGAATTTTTATCTAAAAAAAAATCACGTGCTTACATTTCCAAAATAAAAGACCATCAGTTCTTTTACGTAAAACTGATGTTGAACAATGAAACAATAATAGTTAATTTAATGTAAATTTTTAAAAATTAATCTATATAAAATTTTCTATAAATTTTAAAATTAGTAAAAAAATTAAAAAAAAATTAAAAATAAATTTATAAGAAACATTATAATGTCATCCTTTAACAGAATATATAGAACTAAAGCGGGAGCTAAAAGCATATGATCATAGAATAATGGAAGACCAAACAAAAAAAATAGGGAGTAAAATCAATTATTTCACTATATTTTTAGATACGAAAAGCATGTGTGATTTTTATTTCCATTTTGATTTTCTTTTATATTTAATTATAAAGATGTTATCTTATTTTTATTTTATTTTTTATTTTATTTTATAATTTTAAAAAGAAAATAATAAAATTATTATAAAGACGTTAATTTTATTATTTTCTATACAAAACCTTAAAGATAAATAGTAGCGTAAAAAATAAAATAATATTTTTATAAACTAAAAACAAAAGATAAAAACTTTAAAAATTAAAGATTCAAGGATTCATGATAGGAATTATAGAATGCCCGCACTGCAGATTGTTCATATTATTTTATTATTCATATTATTTACGCTATCGATCATTTGACGATTGACATGAACATATTATATACTCCGCCGAATTTTATCCTTAAAAAGAAGATCATACAGTTGATTGAATCGTTATTAGGAGCAATTGGGCACCTAATACTCACTTCTTAGCGCAGTTTCTGACTTTTTAATGACCCAAAGTAATATAATACCCTTCACGTCACAAAAAAGTCATCCATGCTCGCATTAGTCGGTAGAAGGAAAGGATCCATTTAAAAATAACTAAATTTTAATTTAAAAATGAAAAAGTGGAAATATATTTATTTGTAACTTGTTTAGACAACATCTGAAATCACATTTAAAAATATAAATGTGAAAAAATCCCTTAATCAAGGTCTCGGATTTTAGCCTTGTGGATGAAAAAAATTCTCGTTGGGAGAGTTAGCCCTACCACAATGTGAATATTCCTGGTTTGAGCAGGTTTGTTGCTCGTTGAGGATACTTGTGATACATAAAAAAATGCGATTATAACATGTTTGACAAATTTATGGTAAAATTAATTTTACATCCAAAACTATAATTTTATCACATATATATTGTACTGTACCGGGCCGAGACCCATGTCGACCCATTCAGTCCGATCATACGTCAGAATCATAGTAACATTTGTCCAGGTTCATTGAATCTACCAATAAGATTTACGCTCCGCTCAGAATCAATTAAGACAATCATAATAACATAGAAAAAACTAATATAGAAAGTATTCGAAGTAGACAACGAGGACTAGGTAAGCAAACGAGATGATATCTCGATTGACTATATCACTCAATAAATACAGAGTCAACCTATAACACCTATAGAAGGAGGAGTTAGATGCAGATAACACACATATTTTCATACTAGAATTTTGGCCTTGTAAAAACATTTGGTGCTCACCGTGAGGCTCTGGTAAAACTTTCCCAATAACCACAAGATTAGTCTTCAAGAATGGTGAGAACGAGAACAAGTAATAATGATGGAGAGGGTCCTACACTACAGGATTTGATCCAACAAATGGAACAAATTGATGATTTACAGAATGCCAATATGGAGGACGATAGTACTAGAATATCTTAGTCTTCTAAAAGACAACAATCTCACTCTGAAGAACCGTATGCGGGTCGAAACCCACCATCAGATAAGCAATCCCATCATTTTTCAGATTTTATCATGTTTATTCCTCTCCCTAGATATTTTAATTAAAGTTCTGGATTTTTTAGCTATGATTGAACTATGGATTCGAACTTTCACTTGAGTACGTTCCATACTGTTATGTTTAACAACTGCTATTGATCCAATTATGTGCAAGATTTTCCAAGGTACATTTACAAGACAACCGCTACAATGGTATTCTACACCGGCACCGAATTCAATCAATGCCTTTGAAGAATTCAACACATTATTCCTTAACCAATTTTGTTCGATCTGTCCTTTCAAAAAGACCAAGGATAACCTTTCCAGTATCTTCCAAGGGGATGAAGAACCCTTAAAAGATTATGACCCAGTTTGGATACGTTTCTACAAAAGGAAAGAAAATAAAATTAGAATAAATCAAAGAGTTCAAATGAATTTAACTTCTCCATAAGTTGAAATTAGTTACTTATGGAGAAGTTAAATAGGAGAGCTTTTGGAGAAAGTGGGCTACAAAGACTAATTTCAACTTATGGAGAAATTAAATTCATTTGATGACACGATCCCATCCGACCTCAACCAGGATGCCTCAGATGCATTGCAAGGGATTGAAGATCCAATGACCGGGGCCAGATCTGAGCGGTTAAAGAGAGCTTTGCAACTCTTGATCACTGAAGTCCAAAGGAAAGTATATCACCGAGAAGAACCAAAGAAGTGGTTTAACTTAGCTCGGGTTGAAGTACAAGAGTGCTATCCGATCTGACAATCGGTTATGTCTGTTATCCGAATCTTAGGAGAGCCTATTTCGGGAAAGTGTATCTAATCAGATCATAACTGATTTATTTAGGATGAGATATGTTAGGAATCAATATCATGATCTCTTAGGATTATATTTATATCTTTTAGGATTATATTTTATCTTATTTAGGATTAAATCTTTTAGGATTATATTTTATTTTATCTAGAATTAAATCTATTTAATTTAGGAATGTATCTTTTAGATAGTTTATTTTAGGAAAATCCTTTGCTATATATTAGCATTGAGAATCAGTTTGTAGACAGTTATTTTTATGAATAAAATTTGAGTTTTCTCTTTGTGAGAGCTTATCCTTTGTTCTTGGATTAAAGAACTATTTGACAACTTAGGTTCTACCAGCAGGTCTTGGTTAGGGTCTAGTTTCTTATATCTTGATAACTTTGGTGCTTCCGGCGGGTCACGGATTGTAACTAGTTCCTATATTTGATAACTTTGGTGCTTCCGGTAGGTCACAGATTGTGTCAAGTTCCTATCTTTGATAGCTTTGGTGCTTCCAGCAGGTCTTGGATTGTGTCAAGCTCCTTACAGTTATTTACCGTTAATTGATCTTCAAGACGTTCCTATCTCTACGCTTCCAGTTCGTATCATTTGGTACCAGAGCTTCGGCTCTTGAGATCAATTGGTAATGTCTATCCTTATCTTTTAGTATTTATCTTATTTAAAAAAAATCTGCATTAGTTAAAAAAAAGAGAGGTGCAGACAATATAAAGAAAAAGGAGATCTACAGTAGTAAAAAACAGAGAGAGAGAAAGGTGTATATAGTAAAAAAAAAGATGCAGTATTAAAATTTTCTGAACAACAAATTCAGTTCTATTGTCCACAATATTTATATCAAGAAGAAGATTTCATCCGAGGTGACGAATCCATCAAGAGTTGTAATCGACTACACATCTTTCAATATTTCCGGGCTAGTGTTTTGTCACTAAAAGTTGTCAAGTTATCATCAACACCTCCTCTATTACTTGTTAGTAGAATCTATCCCAAAAGTTCCTTATTTCAAGAGCTTGTAAGGATAAGTTGAGTGGAAAAAGGCAAGAGAGGTGAGTACAATATAGTGAGAAAAAGCCAAAAATTAGAGTGATACACGAGAGAATCAAAACTTTTGAGTGAAAACACGTAAGGGAGCATTGTGAGGATTCTTATTTTTATCACTAACATAATTTGATTTACAGCCAAATTTCATTTAATCATGAGTACAGTAAACCAACGTGAGGAGGTTGCTGGAGAAATAGACCTCAAATCGTTCCTCAAGACACTACAAAGTGAATTTATAAGAATGAGTGCAATAATGGATGAGATGGAAGATCAGTTTCAGAGGAGAAG